>CAUYSK010104148.1:0-11854 GCA_963575035.1 Avahi laniger
TCAGAGTGAAACTGGCCCAAGAATCTGCCAAAAGGGCTTGGAAGGCTCAGCTTCCCTCAGTGAGCAGGTATTTTTCTACTCTGAGGAAATTCTGGTCAGATCTTTCTTTTCTTTTCAAAAACAAAACAATCCTTTCTAATTTAATGAAAAATTGGTTACTTTTTTTCATTTTCTGTGTATAAGTTATATGCAATTAGATTGTTAATACTAATTCTGACAATAAAAACATCAACAAGTAAGATTTTCATGAACCAACTGCAGTTACAGATACTTCACGAGGCCTCAGGCTCAAAACTAGCATGAGTTAAATATAACTCACACAACAGTTAATGTGTTAATTAGTGCATATTTTAAAGAACATAGTGGTGAGATATTTGCTACTTCTTCCGTGGGGAGTTTTTCCTATGGTGCTTGCATTTATCGATAGACCCGTAACAGAGATTTGGTAATCTGATTCTGCAGATGTCCTTATGCCCCCTTGATAAGTAAATTTACCACCAGATGGCATTCAAGACTGCTCACAGGAGCTTTTGCTGATCTCCTGACATTTTTCTCCCCTTCCTTTACTCTCCTGGAACCCTAAGCTATTTAGAATTCTGAAACTTTGCCCACTCGGTCCTGTGTGCAGACTGCTAGGTCTCAGTCCTGGAGTCTCAGCAGCCGGATTGAACTTCAGCAAGAGCCAATCTTAGCTCTAGAGACGGAGGTGTCAGCGCCAGCTTTTCAGGAGCCAGGCCAGGCCAGGCAGCTTACTCCTCCTTAGACGGGAATGCGGAAGAAAAGGCCCAGACCCAGCTCTGTTACATCCCCATTCTGTGATCTGAGAAAGTTACTGAATCTTCAAAAGCTGCAGTTTTCTCACCTGCAAGTGGGGATGGTACTAATGACACGCTGGGGTCACGGAGAAGGTTGAAGGAGATGAGGTGTGTGACGGTGTCTTTGTGGAGGGGGGGCAGGAGGGAATGTACAGGAAGTGCCTGCCCAACACTTCTTTATGGACCAGAAATTGCTCATAAATAGTTCTCTGTACAAAGCTTCCAGCAGCATGGCTGTCTGTCACATAATAAATAATAGGTGCTCAAAAAAATGGCATTTCCCTTCCCCTCTCCTTTTCATAATCCTAGCTGATTTTGGAAAAGGAACGACTTTGTTCACCAGGCTAATAGATGCAATCACATTCACTTGCAAACATAACCCCTGGTGGGTGTCACAGGGGACTGTGACAATGCATTAACCAGGAAGAGGAGAGGTGAATTTCAAAAGAAGCTTAAAAACATGTAATCGGTAGGAATTCGGCAAAGCCACTTGATTATTAATCTAAGAAAACCAAGCCATTGAATGTAGGTAGGAATTTGGAAATGGAGTTTTGGAGCAAATGCAATTAAAAAATAATTCAGTGTTAATACTTGGTGGAAAAGGGGGAGATCTTTGAGGGCAGGCCCTGGAAGGTGCCGAAGGGGTGTGGTTGCTAAGTGGCTCTCTGCCCCTCCAGGCAGCAAGGTGCAGCTCAAGAGGAGGAGCTTGGAGTCAGAGAGGGGCGTTTAAATCTCACATTGGTCACTTAATAGCCTTGTGACCTTGAGCAAATTGCTAAGCCTCTCTGTGCTGTGGTTTCTCACCTGCAAAATAGAGTTACTGGTGCTGCTATGGTTTGAATGTTTGTTCCCTTCAAAATTCAAGTTGAAATTTAATTACCATTGTAATAGTATTAAGGTGAGACCATTACGAGGTGATTAGGCCACGAGGGTTCCACCCTTATGGCTGGGATTGATGGGCAGGTTCAGGCCCCTCTTGCCCTCTCTCTTGTTCTCATGCCTCCGCCACGTGGTGATGCAGCAGGAAGGCCCTCTCCAGACGCTGCCACCTTGATACTGGACGTCTCAGCCTCTAGAACTGTGAGCCAATAAATTCCTGTTCCGTGTAAATTACCCAGTCTCCGGTATTCTATTATAGCAGCACAAACAACCCAAGACATCAGGGTTGGCTTGGGAAGGTCACAGCACCTATTTAAGTGCTGTCGGTCAGTGCTAGCTGCCCTCCCTGAAGAATGTAGGGAATGGTAAACACGTGAGCTCCAGTCCTGTTGTGATTTTTGTTTAGTTTATTTTTACATAGTTCAGTCCAGGCCTTGCCTCAGTTGGCTTTTTTTATGGACAGGAGCTTGCTCTTCTTTTTGGCTATGAAAGCACGCTGTGCCACCAGAGGGCAGCTTTCTTCCAGGAAAGAGGTCAAAGCCAGTTCCTGGGTGGTGCTCACTACTGCCTGCTCGCAAACCTTTGCTCTGTCCAGCTCAGCCCCTGAAAAATCCTACAGAGGTCTTGTCTCGTAAGGACATCAGGGTCCGAGAATCTGAGTGCACAGACATTACGGAGAGCAATGGCTACTGCCTGGGCCTCTGGGCTGCCATGCAAGTATAGGCTCCCCAGGAGACAAAGCACCTAAAGGTATAAAACAGGGGGTGGAGGGTTGTACCTTCCTCCCTTTTTGACTGAGGGCCCTGTGCTGCATTTTCACCCCAGGCAGGACTGGGCCTCACATCTCTGTTCTCAGACTGAGCTCCTTGCCCAAGCGCTCTGCAAACACCTGCCCGCTGTTGAGTGGACCTGACCAAAGTGGGCAGACTCACATGCTTGTCATTAGAGTTCAAAAGGGCCTGGGAAAACCAGGGGACGTTGGAGCCTCTATAGGTTCCTTGACACAGGATCTCAAACCCTGATTATGTGGCCATGCAAATGCATCTCTCAGATCTCCAGCTGAGGGGGTGTAATCGACTGAGGGCCCTGACTACTGTGCTTTGGAATCTGCCACCTTGCTCTGAGGCCATGCTTCCCATGGACTTTCAGCTGACACAGTGGGGACACTAAGGCAGGCCTTTTCCTTGGAGGCACAGAGATGGGACTCCTCTGATGGCAACTTTGGTTCGAGGTCTCCCTGATGGCCTGTCTAAACAGCACTGCCGTCTAAGACACTTCCGGCTGGCCTCTTCTCCTTCCCCCTCTCCTTCCCACAGGGTCCGACCTGTCCTGTGGCCTGACAGCTCCCCCAGCTTCCCTCTCCTCTTGCGCCATTTTCCCTGCTAGACATTCTCCCACCAAGTATCTTGAAGATGTTATTCCCCCTTGCTGTCTGCTCCTCGGAGGATCTGGACTAACACGCTAACCCTAGACCTGACCAGAGAGTTTTATCACCTGAAGGGAGGAGCAGGAAGGGGAAAGGATCGAAATGGATTGGGCCCTGTCCATATGGCAGGCACTATGCTTCGGGCTTACACACTCCACTGCATTCAGTCCCCCCTGCAAGATAGATGGGATGTCCCCATTTTACAGAAAGGGAAACTGAGGCTCAGAAAGCTAAGGTACTTGCCAAAGCAGCAGAGTTAGGAGCCAAACTCAGGCTTGTTCAACTCCAAGGCTCTTCCTACTACTTTCTGCTATGAGGAGGTGTGTTGTTGTTCTCATTCTCTCCCTCCTTGCCTAATTCTTTCAACAAATATTAGTCAACAACTTGTAATATGTCAAGTATTAAGCTTCTACTGGGGTTAGTTAGTGAGGTAATGAAGCGACTCCTCCAAGGGTTTGCAGGCTAGAGCTGGGACAGACATAAAACCGGTTATAGTATACCAGGTTAATGGCTATGATTTGAGGTATGTCCAAAATAAAGTGTAAAGAAAGGGGATGGGGCTTGAGGACTCCGGGAAGGCGTCTCAGAGGAAGGAGGCTTTGCACTGAGACTTGAAGGAAAAGTGGCATTTTTCCAGGGAGTCAAGTTGGAAGAAGCAACCCCAGGCAGATAAACAGCCTCTGTAAAGGCCCAGAGGCCTGGGAGGCCAAGAATGGCAGGACGCATTTGGGCACTCCATGGAGCACCACAGGGCAGAGGGGAGGATGAGAACGGCCGCCAGAGGCTGGGTCGGGAAGGGCCCGGTGTGCCTGGACTCCGTGCGAGGTTGCTGGGGCACATGTGGGTGCTCTGGGTCGTCTAGGTGGCAGTGTGAGGAGTTAGCTGAGAAGGGGCAGGCTGGAGGCAGGAAGACCAGGTGGGGTAGTCCTGGTGGCACATGGAGAGGTCCTTGAATAATGGCACCGGAAGTGGGGGCAGAAGAAAAACAGCGTGTGAGCAGTTGTTAGGAGGCTCTTGCAACCTCATCAGTGGGAGAGAGTATTTCTTTATCTCGCAGGTGGAGAGGCAAAGTGCTTTCTTCAAGGTAGCATGAGAAGTCATTAGCAGCTGTCCTCATCCATCATTGCCAATTCTTAAATAGGCTGCAGATCAGAGAATGGAGTCAACTAAAACCTCCCGAAACCCTCCACCGCAGACTGTCTCTGCTCCTGTCCCTTCGAATTGATGTCCTGAACACAAAGGATAACCTACCGCCAAAATTGGGCCTGAGAAACTTGTTATATCCTGCTGTGAGGTTCTCAAAGCCAGGCAGGGAAAACTTGTCACTTCTGTTGACCTCGATGTTAAACTGACGCCCCTGGATACACATCCTGGAAAACAACATGGGTTTTGTTGCACACGTTTGATTATGTGTGAATGAACATTTATGCACATAAACTTGAGCTTGTGTTTAGATGTGTGTGTTGTGCCCGTGGACCAGCAGTGACTTTCCTAAAGAGAAATCTCTTAATTTTCAGCTGTTGAGTTAGCATCTCCATTTTATGATCCATTTGCCATAGATCAAAATGTGGTGATGATTTGGGAACCCCCCAAGCATCTTCTCAAAAACCACACGGCTTCCTCCTTCTATGATCATTTTGGAAGTTTCTCTTCTCTAACTAGAATGACTAGCGGGAGGTTTCATAATCCCAGTGCTCCAGGGAAGTGAATGGTCTGGATGTTGCCTTGCTGTAGATAAGTGGGAAGAGCTGCCATCCTCCCACACCCGACCAAATGCCTGTACACAAAGCTGCTCAGACCAAGGCCATCCTGGGGTAGCAAAGCTCACCTTTGAGCGAAGAGACACAGATACAGGAAGGTCAGTTGGGGACTGTAGTTCATGTTGGGTCGCTGTTCACTCAGAGGGGTTGAGGTAGGAATCACCTGGGGAAATCATAAGGGACAAGGTGAGCAGCAGCCGATCCAATGGGCTCACCTGCTCCCAACCTGGCCTCTCGCTCCTGTGGGTGGTGGGCACCCCATTTTCTCAGCATGCACGGGGAGCAGCCTCTCTCCACACCTTTTGTTTATAGCTCCTGCTCCCTGCGTTCCCTCCAGGAATGGCTTCATTTCGGAGGATTATGTTTTGTTTTGTTTTTTTTTTCTTGAGACAGAGTCTCACTGTGTTGCCCGGGCTAGAGTGAGTGCCGTGGCGTCATCCTAGCTCACAGCAACCTCAAACTCCTGAGCTCAAGCGATCCTCCTGCTTCAGCCTCCCGAGTAGCTGGGACTACAGGCATGTGCCACCATGCCCGACTAATTTTTTCTATATATTTTTAGTTGTCCAATTAATTTCTTTCTATTTTTAGTAGAGACGGGGTCTCACTCTTGCTCAGGTTGGTTTCGAACTCCTGAGCTCAAACAATCTGCCCGCCTCGGCCTCCCAGAGTGCTAGGATTACAGGCGTGAGCCACAGCGCCCAGCCCGGGGTTATGTTTTAAATCCACCCTAAAGAAGGGCTGAGAGCTGAGTTTAGAAAGTGGCTCGCCAGCACCAGAAATGCAACCGGTCTATCCTGGGAGCCCCAAGACTATTCTTACCCTGTCCTTGTCCTGCCTTTGCCAGGATGGACACCCCTAACTCTATACTCACCCTGACCGAGCCAGACGTTCTCTTATTTATCCCAGGGTCTAGGCTTGTGAGGCCTGCTGCATAGACAGGAAATAAAAACCTTCTGAGAACCTTCCATGGACCAGGTAATGAAGGAGCTGCCTACTGCTTTCCCCCTGCTCAGGACTCTCTTCCCTCAGAAGCGGCTGGGGCCTGAGCCTTAGCCAGCCCCAAGGACACCTGCTGCTCTCTCCACCTCCCAGACCTGCTTCCTGGGAGCCCGAGGAAGCCGTTCAGCGGCTGCGCTGTAGGAAGCATGGCCCAGGGACTGGCCTCCTTCGGTTTGGGAGCTGCTGTCAGACGTCCCTCTGAGAGAGTGGGCGGCAGCCAGGCAGGCCAGCCTGTGTTTGTCACGCCGTGACAGCAGGATGGGGGTTCTCAGGCTCGGGCCCCATTCCCAGGCAGCGCCGGCGAGGATCATCCCCTTCCGTGCGGTAACCTTGTGAACCAGGCCACTTTCTAGAATCTAGCCATTCTAGAGCTTGGGGTGCGATTCAGCCATTCATTAATATTACTTTACTTACAAACCCATATGTGCTCATTGCAGAAATGAAAACAAGACAGGAATGTACAAAGTTAAAAGTGTAGATCCCAATAATATGTCAATGTATGTGCATCAATTGTAACAAACGTGGCACCCTGCTGTGTGGGGCGTTGATGGTAGGGCAGGCTGTATGTGTGTGGGGGGCTCAATTTTGCTGTGAAAAAAAACTGCTCTCGAAAATTGTCTGTTTAAAAAAATAAAAACAAAACGAAGAAAGCGTAACTCCCTCCCTCATTTCCTCTCTCTAGTCTCATATTTCAGAGATAACCACTGTTAACAGTTTTTTACTCACACATACATGTATATATTTATATACACATATATTTCTGCATGGAGAAAAAATTAAAAAGCAAAATTGGGGCAATAGCATCCACTTTTTGGCTATTTACTTTTTTTCCACTTGATTAACATAGCAAACATTTATTCACTACTTAATACATGCTTACGCTTAACCAAGCATATCTAGAATCCTCCCGACTCTATGAAGTATCTACTACCATTCTCCTCATTTTACAGATAAGAAAGCTGAAGCTTAGAGAGGATAAATAATGTCCCCAAGATCATGTAGCAAGTGAGGGGCAGGATTGAATCCAAGCAAGCTGACCCACATGTTTTCATCACTGCGCCATGAAACATGCTCTTTCTCAATATCAGTGACGCCATCTGTGCCGGTTCATTCTTTCTGACGGCTGCAAGGTATCTCCTACAATGAATGCACCATTTATATAACACATGTCCCACTAAGAATGCTGAGTTATAATCAGGAATGAACATCTTTGCACATGGGTAAGCTCTTATAACTCGGCTCTCTGTCATGTCAGCTCTTTCCTTCTCTCTCATCAAAATACCAGCTATAAAATCAACATTATCAATCCAGCAAAATCAAATTCACACTCTTCCATTGGTCCATCTCCCCAATCTCTGTCCTCGCCTTGTCCCAGCATCGAGTTTAAGAGGGTCCATGGAGGGGCTCCCCTGCCCTCCATCCCCTCATTCAATTTTCCAAAGGCTTTTTGAGCTCCTCCTTTGAACGAGACACACATGAGGCACAATGAGAGCTCCCTTCTACTAGGGGAGAGAGATGTGTGACTCGTGATTGGTGTTCCCTATAACCATCCCATAATAGGAGCAGAGGCAAGAGGATATTTAGTATGCAAAGGAAGTGAGTGGTCGGCTCCATCGGGGGAGGATGAGACAGTGTCAGGATGGATGTCACAGAGAAGGTCATCTGATTCTTGAAGAGTGTGCTGCATTTTGTTAGGTGGACAAAGGAGGGGGGCCCTCTGGATGTTGGACAAAGACGTGGGGAATCACCCACGGCCACTCTCCTATCCACTTATCCTCAGCCCCTTTCCCCAGCCCTTGGCTATACAGACTTCTTCCTAGTCCGGTCTGAATTATCATGGGTCTCATTTTAGCGTATTCCTCCATTCTTACTCCTCCTACAGGAAGCCGCCCTTGATCAAATTGGGGAACCATCTAGTCTTCAGATCCAAGACTCCTATTGAATGATGTTTTCCCGGTGGCTGACCCTCTGCTAGGAAAAGGGAAACAGTGTCCCTGGGCCTCTGAACCTCCTCTAAGGAGTCTCCCCATGCTGTGGCAGCTTTGCCCAGGTAGAGCCAAAAATGTGATCCCATCCTACCCTGCTTGCTCGGTTAGGTTGCTGAATGTATCTCATTTTATCACGGAAGAAGAGGGAAGCTGGAAAAGCCTTCTAAATGCCTTCAAGGTGCTAGATGCTTTGTTTGGTGTTTAATCTCATTTAATTCTCTTGGCCGTGGGGCCCAGTGGGTGCTAATTTTTAGATTTGAATCTCAGATTTGTGAAGGGATTTGGCTGAGGTCACACAGCAATTGAGTGGCCATGATTCGAATCTGTTTTCCAACTTCTGTGCGCTTAACAAGTTCTTCGCCCTGAATCTAGGGAGAGAGCCTCCAGCCGCCCCCCCCGTGTGGAATGGGATTCCATTTGATGCTGGTCCTTCTTACACCAAACTCATCTCTGGGATGCAGTGTTGCATCCACAGATGTCCCAAGTAATAAGAGCCACTGGTGCTGCCACCACACGTGGCAGAGGAGCCAATCATTAAGTGGCTATTTATGATCGGCCTGCCTGAATGGAGGCTTAGGCCACCAGTTGTGATACAGATGCTGGGAATGGCATTTAGCAGAGAGGTGCACCAAGCCATCAGAGGGCAGTGTCCTGAGGGTTGTCGCTCTAGCTGCAACACAGATTCTGACTAGAACCATCCAGCCTTCTGCATCTGCTGGGTCATGGTACTCAGGAGGTCCTGGGAGGCTCCTGAGCAGGGGCAGTCTATGCACTTGTCCTCCCTGAGGGCGCCTCTGGTCAAACTCCCACCTCGTAGAGAAGAGCTTGAGCTTTGGATTCAGATACACCTGAATCATTTAATCCCTCAGAGCCTTGGTTTTCCCATCTGACAAATGGGAATAGGTAACATTCAGTAAATAGTTTTCATTCTCTCCCTTGCATATCTCCCATGGGGAACCCAGTGATCCCACTATGACTAAGAGAGCCCAAAACTCAAGCTCTTTCTAATATTCCCCAAGCTGCCACCCAGAGTGCAAGCTGACTGGTACCACCTGAGGAAGGACAGGACATTAGGGTCACATAGGTGGCTGAGGGCACCTTTTTCTGGACTGGCTCTGAGAAGCAGAGATGATTCCAATATGTCTGAGTTTTTACTCCCATTTCCAGTATTTCCATCACATAAGTACTGTGAAGCCCAACATGTCAACTCCAGGCATGGTGTCCCTGTCCTCAGTCACTCCAGCATAGATAGAATCATCTGCTGGGACGCAGGAGTGGAACCTGAATTAGGTTGGGGCAAGGAAAGGCATTATCGCCTTAAGAAAGTCACAGAAGGTAAGGTGGCGCATGGCGTGCCCTGTGTCCGCTGGCCTTGGCTGGCTGGCAGCACGGGGGTGAACACCTGTGGCTCTAGTGTCAGCAGAGGGTCTCTAACCTTGGCTCTGCTGCTTGCTCTCAGATGGTATTACCCCACACAAATTTGGTGCTTGGCAATTTCCAGGCCCTGCCCCCTCCCCCAGTCCCTCTTCCAGTCCCAGCAGGGCTTGTGTTCGGATCTCCTTTCCTCCCCTCCTTCCAAGCACCAAGAGGGGCCGCAGTTCCCTTACCAGGCAGCTGTCCAGACTCTGTTAGGGCAAGTCCTGGGGGCCTTCAGGCAGAACTTTCAGGCAGGACATGGTCTTCTGGGTCCCCGGGGTTCTCCCCATCCTCAGCCCTGACTCCTTGGATGTGGGCACCCAGCCACTCTCAGGAGGAGTGGCGCTCTCTCTGGGGAGGATCGAGCTGCTCAACCTGCTGGGCAGAAATGGGTGTGGGTGGAGCCTCTCACAGCCCCTCCCTCGGTGGGGCTCTGACTGGTCCTGGGTGTTGTGGGAACCGTCCAGCTCTGCTGTGGCTACTGGCTGCCGGGGGTTTGTGTCTTAACCATGCCCCTGGACCCCAGCCAGGAAATACTCCCGAGATCAAAGACCCATGAGAGTCAGGCTAAGTGAGTGACGCCCCTCAACCATGCTTGGCCCTGATTGTGGAGGACACCTGCCGTCCTGGTGTGATGGGGTGGGAGTTAGCAGTATGACCTTGGGCAAGACACTTCGTCTCTGTCATCCTCAGCTTCCCATCCTTAAAATGAGAACTTGACCATTCTCTGATTTCTGGTTGTGCATTTTAAGAGCTTTTTTGGGATCAGCAGAAAGCCTATTCTATGTAATAAAAGAGACTTTCATATCCCAGGACCTAGGGCTTTCCAGACTGGGAAGTTTCAAAAAGACACATAGAGGCCAAGAGAATGGAGGGTAGAGGCTCAGCAGGCAACCCAGGAAGAGGTGGGAGAAATGTGGTTGCATTTCTCCATCTTGCCTCCTGCTCCCACCCTAGTCCTCACACAGAGGACGCTAACTCCCTGCACAGTCCTTTTAGGGGCATCCCAGGCACGGAGGCCCTCTTCCTCCATGGCCAACTGAACCTCCTAACAGAAGAGCTTTGACGGTGTTCACTGAGCCCTGAATCTTCCCCCTCAGCAGAGCCAGGAGCCCCCAAAATCACTCTCAGATCCAGCCCCAGAGGGAGGCACAGGGACTTCCTTGGCGGCTTGGCCTTGCACCCTGGAGAGCTGGGAGCCAGGAGGGAGTCAGAGGGAGGGGCAGGGAGGCAGCAGATGCCCAGAGACACCTCATTCCCTCTTGACCATGGCCGAGCTCCTCCCAGACCCCTGCCAGTCCCGGAGGGGGAGAGGGGAGACACGGAGAGAGGCAGGAGGGCCGGCGAACGTTGCTGCAGGCAGGGGAGGGCCTCGGTGTACACGTACTGCAGGCGTCTTTGGCCCCAAACCAACTTCCTTAGTGCGCCTCTGGAGCCCGGCCAGCCTCGAAAAGGAAAACGTTTCTGCGCTGGTTGGTAGGGAGCAGGCACTTCCGTTTCTCCTGAGAGGCCCCAGTCTCATCTGGGAACCTCGCAGGCGGCTGGAACAGGAGTGGCTGCGGAGCCGGTTTCAGATTCTCAATAAACAGTGGTTTGGGGCTTTTCTTAGTATTTCTAAGAGGTTGTCACGCAGAACAAAGGCTCAAGAGTAACAAAGGCAATTCAGGGCTGGGAGCTGGGGTGGGAGGGGGAGGACTGTGACTCAGGAACAGTGAGACTCAGTTGAGAGAGCACGGGCTGGTTATCTGCACGGCGCGGGTTCTTATCTGGCCAGTGGGCGTGATGAGTTCTCAGATCAACGGGGAAACGGAAGAAATGTCCAGAGTGGAAGTTTCCACGGATACCAGGTTCTTCTCCAGTGATCCCTGGCGTTCTTGCTCCTTAGCTCCAGAACCTCCAGCAACCTCTGCACCATCCAGGTCACTTTGTCTCCAAGGGTGACCTCTAGTCTCGGGATACCTGAGGTCAGCGGTATTTCAGGATGTTCAGCTATGCAGACGTCCCGCCCACAGTGTGCTCATCTCGGTGTCCACCTCCCACTCCACATGGCTAGACACCCTCCTAGAATGTGTCCCAGAAAAACAAGGGCCTGAGTGAGTCTGTATGCCTTGCCTTGTACCTCATTCATGAAGCACCCAGGATAATAATAAGTCACAATAATACTGTTCATTTATATAGTGCTTTGCAGTTTTCAGAGCCTTTACTGTGTGTAGCCTTGTCTTACTTCGGTGGCGTAATAATCCTGTGAAGCAAGTGGGGTTTGGTTCTTTGCTGTTATTTTGCAGATGAAGAAGCTCTGCTGGAGTCACCCAGATCCTAAGTGGTGGAGCCAGCATGGACCAGAACCGGGTCTTAGGATTGTGAGTCAGGGGCTTGCTCCAAACGTGCGTCCAAGGATGGTGGGGAGGACAGAGGAACAGAGCTCAAGTAAAGCAGGGGACAGAGACAGCCTTTGATCTTCCCCTCACCGGGGAGGCTACAGTGGGATAAGATACTTTGCTCCTGCACTTCTCAGGAAAGGCCGCCTGGCAGCCCCGGGTAGCCCACCTGACCTGCAATCCAGCTGGAAAC
>CAUYSK010104161.1:0-10341 GCA_963575035.1 Avahi laniger
GTCCCAGCTACCTGGGAGGCTGAGACAGTAGGATTGCCTGAGCCCAGGAGTTTGAGGTTGCTGTGAGCTAGGCTGACGCCACGGCACTCGCCCCAGGCAAGAGAGTGAGACTCTGTCTCAAAAAAAAAAAAAAAAAAAGAATTCTAAAATGTTTGAAACTACTTGGAAGAGATTAATTATGACCATCTAGTCCAGTCCAATTATTTTACAGATGAGAAAACAGAGTCTCAGAGAAATTACCCTCATGATGTTCCATAGATGGGAGCAGAGTCAGACATTGTGGAATGTAAGCAGGAGTATGGAATCTTTTTCTATACAGTATAAGGAGGCAGTATTCCTCCTTTTCCTGCTGTAGCTGCATTTCCTCCATGGGTCTTTATTCGTCTTCCTCCATGCCTGTCCCCCAGATGCCCTTTTGGTCCCACCTGCTACGTATACCAGTTCCTTCTTGTTCTCTCCCTAGCCCTCATCCAGATTTTTCACCTATGAATCTCTTCCTATCCCTTCATTCCTTCTCTGTTTTGGCAGACTTGGAGTATAATAGCTGTGATATTCCTGAGGAGACCTGGACAGGACATGAGAGTGATATAGCCTATGCCTCCTACATCCCAGGATCCATCATCTGGGCCAAGCAATATGGTTACCCCTGGTAGGGCACCATGATATAGAGCATGCTTCATGAACTTGGGAGTGGTAGATTCAAGCCTGGAGGGAAGGAAATGGAAAACATTTATAATGGTAATGGTACTTGCCTTAGAAAGACCATGGGGTGAGGGAGAAGATAAAGTACCAACCTTGGAGGCTTTGAAAGAGCATGTTTTCTGGAGGTTTCTGGGTAGAGGAAGTAATTCCCTGGAAAAAAGAGTCTGACAATGCTACCCTGAGTGGTAGAAAGAGGATGGTGGATCTGAGGCATTTTTAAATATTGAGATATAAGAGACACGTGAAGTAAAAAGAACAAGGAAAGATAGGATAGTTTCTTCTTTGGAGATGTCCCTAGTTGGAAAATTTTGTTCTTAGTTTTTCAGGAAGGCCCAGAAGGATAAAATACCTTTACTAGGAATATTCTGAGCTTCTTTGTACATTTATAGAAGTCACTTCAGTCATTTGGTAGTGACCACTGGAGGGGACTGACTGGGGGTGGGAGAATCAATTTTTTGGATCCTTTGTAGAACATACTATCCTTTTCTGTAAATTTATGAGACTATGGTCTTTTCCTCTAACCCCTTCTCTTCTGTCCCCTGCACTCATCTATTTTCTCAAGGTGGCCAGGCATGGTGGAATCTGATCCTGACCTGGGGGAATATTTTCTTTTTGCTTCTCATCTTGATTCCCTGCCGGTGAGTTTCCTGGTTCAGGGTAAGTAGGAGCTCAGGCCAAAGTAATGAACAAATCCATCCTAACAGATGTACAGAGTTAGAAACATAGACATAGCCAGCAACATGAGTGAAAGCAGACACTTAACTAGGGTGACAAACACAGAGATAAGTACCCAATCTAGAAACAAACTTATATCTAATTATTTATGCACTGTCAGGGCATTTATGTGCCCTGACATACAAATATGCTTTGGCTAGGATTCCTGAGGTCAGAATGGAAGAACAAATGGAATGAAGTAGGATAGGTGAGTCAGGCTTCAGGGAGCATATGAAGCCCAGCACCTCCTTCTTGGTGAATCACTGTTCTCCCCCTGCCTGTTCTGGCTAGAGGAGAAAAGCAGGAAGACAGGGGGCCATAACAGGACCATTTTTTGTTTCAGTCTAAGTACCACGTGACATTTTTTGGAGAAACAGTTTCTCGTGCTTGGATCCCAGTCAACATGTTAAAGAACTTCCAGGAGCTGTCCCTGGAGCTAGCAGGAGTGGTAAGCAAATCTGGGGGTCTTTTTTGATACTGAAACTGGAAAACAAAATTTTCCCTTTATTAAACCTGATTTTCTCCCAAGGGAAGTTGTGTTGGGAAAAAGTTCTGTTTCTGACCAGGTGTGCCAAGGGCAAGGTTATTCATGAGGGAGTCTTCTCTCTACCAGGACTGCAGCAGGGCAATGATTTTTTTTTTTCAGTCACCTTCCCTGCCTACAATTTGGGGGCCTTCCTGAAAACTGGGTTTTCTACAGTTTAGCCAAATCAGGTGTGGCAGAAATGAGGGCACAGATTAATTAGCTCAGGGTTTTTTAGACTCAGTACTATTGAAATTTTGGGCCAGATAATTTTTTGTTGTGGAGGCTGTCCTGTGCCTTGTAGGATGTTTAGCAGCATCCCTGGGCTCTACTGGCATCTAACCAGTAGTAGCCTTTACTACCATCCTGTGCCTCCTGCCCCTAGTTGTGACAACTAAAAAATTGTCTCCAGATGTTGCCAGATGTTTTCTGGGGGACAAAATATCCCTCTGTTGATGACCACTGGATTAGCTAGCTAAATCATATTTCCTCCCCATAGTCCCTTTGGGTTTGATCAGCCTTACAAATGAGCAAAGGCCCAGCAGCTCTGGGACCTTAGAAAATCAAGCAGTGAGTATTAAATCAAGCAGCTGAATCTAAAGAACCTTGTCAGAAGCTTAGAAGTGGAATCACCTGAACTCCTTTACTCTTCTCTCTTCAAAGTTCCATGGGATTCACTTTGGAGAGGTCACCAACATTTTGGTTGAAAATATTGCTAGGAATTGGTGAGAAGTTTATTAGGTAGAAGGGGGTATTATTTCTGAGCCCAAAAGATTAAGGAGTATCATATCAATACTAGAAACTGGAAATAAACATAGTTAAAGATAATGTCTGGTGGGTAGCAGTACGTTGGTGTCACTTCTCTAGTATTTATTATTGACTCTAATCTTTTTTAATATAAATATTTTAACATTATATATTAATTGTTTTATTTTTATTTTTTTAAAATAAGCTTATATAGCACCCAGTATTCCCAGGTGGTCTCCCATCCAGACCCTGCTTAGCTTCTGAGATCAGA
The DNA here is from genome assembly GCA_963575035.1 of Avahi laniger. NCBI lineage: Eukaryota > Metazoa > Chordata > Mammalia > Primates > Indriidae > Avahi > Avahi laniger. The sequence goes on from CAUYSK010104161.1 coordinate 2,958, forward strand.
CAAGATCAGGCATGTTTAGGGTAGTATGGCTACAGATGATTCTGGTCTTTAAGACAGTATTTATCATTGATTCTAATCTTCTTCCATTTCAGAAAAAGTTCAGGAACAAAGACTGCAGCCAGAAACTGGGGGCAGCCCTAATGATGGCTCAAGAGGCAGAACAGATCAGTATTCAGGTAGGAGAGTGTTCAGACCACGTACTTGCTTCTTTTCAGGACCTGAACACAAAGCAAACCATATACTCCCACTGTAGAAAACCAGTTGTCCTTCCCCATTACATAGCCTTTTTCTTAGATCTGCTCTTTTCTTCCCTGGCCAGATTCCCCTGACTCCTTAAATCATTCATTCCTTTCTCTACCCTTGGCAGTCCAGACAGATACAGTTTGTGGTAGTGGGCATCCTCCCTGCCTATTTAACTTCAAGTCTCAGATACATGTGCCTTAACCTCGCTTTTATGTGGAGTCAGTTTTTACCCTCAAATTCTGCTGGTGGGGGTGAGGGTGAGATAGAGAATGACAAACAGTGAATTTCCCCTTCCCAATTATTTGTTGCATTATAAACAAACTGGAAAAGAGATTATAATTAGTTAATCTCTATAAAAGTCTGGATAAGCCTAATGTGAAATTTTGAGTGAAAAATGGTATGGAAAATGAATACGAATTTCTTCATAACTAAACTCTAGAAGAGAGGGGGCAAAAGCCATACCTGGGAGGGTAGTGGATGATGCTTTTGTTTCTTGGTTCTCTCAGGAGCGGGTTAACTTGTTTGGTTTCCGGAGCCGATACAACGGACCTGACAGTAATGGGGAAGGAAAAGGTATGATAAGTGGAGGGCGAGGACTAGAAGGAGGGGAGAGATTCTTTTATGAGAACAGTAGCCCAAACCTTTCTTTTTTTTATATTCTATGTCATCAGGCTAGCTCTGGATTCTATAATAGGAGGCTCTCAGCATGTCATTGACCCAGTATCCAGGATGGGTGGACAGATGGGTGGAGAGAGGAATGAGGGGAAAAGGAGTGGAAGGGAGGGTGTATGTTGAATAGTGATGGACTTTGGAAAGGGTGGAACCATGGTAATCCTGGATTACATTTTACGGGAGAAAATACCTCTTGGACACAGAAGGCAGAGTTAGAAGACAGATTTTCTGGGATCAGCTCCATTAACTCATCAACTATTTTGTTGGATGAATTACTTAGCCTTTCTTCCTTTTCCTGTTCTAGACTTAATGCTCTCTGGGACTAACAGCCCAGATTCCTGCTTGGAAAAAGAAGAGGAAGAGGAATCAGAGGTAGAAGAAGAAGGGGTGGAAGAGAAAAAAGTAAGATTAGCTTTAAATATTGGTTTAGATAAGGATCTTGGGGCTTCCTTTTAGGAGACTCCTATAGAGGTCTGGTTAACATGAATTTCCATTTACTAAGGGACCATCCTGTCTCCCCCTCAGGGTAGCCCTGACTGGCTGATCTTTTCTCTTAGGGGTCTCCAGGAAAGAAGGCTCTTCTCTTTCTTCTGTATTCTAATTTCTCACATCCTAGGAACTTCTTTCTTGATTATAATCTCAGTTCCTGCTGTATTTCTTTGGTTCTTCCTGAAGTGATTTCAGGGAATATCAGGTTACTTCTTTCCACTCCTTTATCCCCTATACAGACACTTAGGATATTCATTCACTTGTTTTCTTAGTGTCTCTTTTCCAGATATATGGAATACATATTTTTCACTTTCTCTTTTAATTTTTAATTTACCAATTTTTATCATATTGGTGGCCTAGCTTTATTTCCTTCTTTTATGCCTAAAGTTTTGCATTGATGAACACCAAACAGAATGGGAAGGTGACCACACATTTTTCTCTGTGTTACCATAGGTTTGGACAATATCAGGTTCCTGAACCTAATTTGACTCCCCAAAGCTCACCTATCATACTGTAGAATCCCTCTCTATTAAAAATGGATATATGACTTAATTTATATTTTTCTTATTTTTCTCCCACATCCTCAGGACCCAACTTTGTCTGGTCCCAAGTCAGTCAAAACACAAACAAAAAAACCTAAGCCAAGAGGTAAGCAAGCCAGCTGGACGTGGGACGCGTCTTATAGTTAAGGCAGAGAAGTGGTAGAGTGTAAGGGGACTGCGAGTAGCCAGACCATACTGATCATCTCAGCTCCAGGATCTGAGAAAACCAGCAGGACTCACTGATAGTGTCAGTGGGAAGCTAGAGCCTCCTCACTTCTGTGTACTAAATTATAAAATCTTAGGTTAAAGATGGAAGGCTTTAAGTTCTTAGCCAAGAAGGATAACTTCCTGGAGAAGGCAGACTCTGAAGAGAACTGTAAAGAGAAAAAAATCCAGGGGATAAAAAAAAGATGATTAGAGAACTGGAGGCCACTGATACAACTCACTAAATCAAATAGAAGATGTGGGGCAGGGCAGAGACTAAGTGTGGAGAGGCCATCTTCCCTTGCTGAGCTGTCATTTAGAGAGAAATAAACATATTTCTTTCATGGTTGGGGGGTGGGGGTGATGCAGGCATAGCAGGTGGACAAGGTGGGACCTTGAAAAGGAAGACAGTGAAGAGATCTCTGGGCAGTGAATCCACAGCTTCTCCTGCATCCATCACGGCGAGGAAAGAAGGCCACAGGACTTCAGATTCCGACCAGCCAGGTAAGGCTCAAGGCCTGGGAAGAACTGTGAAGAATGAGGTCCATGTCTTCATCTCCACTTCCTGGATCATTTCTTAACAATTCTACAGCTTTACATAACTTTAAGGAACAAATTAAAATTAGAACAAAAGAGTACCTCTCAGATTGTACACACCATACACTACACAAACGTAATGGTTATTGATCTAGGGACAGGGGAATGGTAGGGAGAAGGGAACTAACCTTTGTCGAGGATTGCTGTGAGCTGGCTAGAGAGCTACTTCCATGCTTGTTCCTTTTCTTTCTTTCAACAGCTCTAGCACTGGATATTTAACATTTTAAAGATAAGGAAACTAAGGCTCAAAGGGTTTAAAATGTGCTCAAGACCCACATGGAGCTCACAGCTGATCCACAGCTTGAATCCAAGTCTTTCTGAGCCCAAAGCCCAGATTCTTTATGCTGTGAAAGATCATCTTTTCCAGAGATTTCTTGGAAATAGGAATTTAGGAGTTCAATTTGTGAAAGGTGAGGACAGACTGACCTAATAGGACTCTTGACTTTGTCATCTTTTCATTTAGGCCCTAAGAAAAAATTTAAAACTCCCGAAAGCAAGGCCTCAGCAGCCAGCTTACGTGAGGAAAAAAGAGGCCGAATGGTACCACAGGGCCTGAGCCCCTCAGCTCGCGCTGGGGCCTGTGCCTCAGCCGGGAAGGAAGGGCCTAGACTCCAGGAACCACTGACTCAGGAGACTGCAAGTGTCCCCCATGAAGATGAAGCCTCCAGTGACCTGGACCTGGAGCTACTCATGGAAGACGTTGGAAAAGAGCTGGAGCAGAGAGGAGAGCCACAGCACAGAGACGACGAAGATGAGTTCACCATGGCCTTCTTTGAGGAATAGTTGTGTGCTCTCACCCTCCTTCCTGTTCTCCCATCCCTGGAGCACAGTGGGGAGAGCCTCGCAGTGGGTCCCTGAGGAGTTGCTAAGTGTTGGGGTTGTTCAAGTCAGAGTTGTGCAGTTTATATGTTAATAAAGCAGGTCACCGGTTGGTTGGTTCAGTTGGTCTCTAACCATGTGCTTCTTTTTGGCCTCTTCCCCCTCTTTTGGGTGTCACTGTGGTGGCATGTCCTCATTTGTGTTGGGAGGTGTGCACAGCATAGGAATCTGGGGAAGGCCGTGAGACCTGAGTCCTGAGAGAGCATCCTGAAGGGGCGATCTGGGTTCAAATCCTGCCTCAGCTGCTTACTAGTACCCATAGGTTGTTGGGAAAAGCATGTTAACCATCTGGTTCTGATTTTCATCTTCAGATGAGGTTATGGGGTTGGTGGTGATGTTAAATCAGGTGATGCCTATAAAGCACTAAATGCAATACAGGCTAGTTATTATCCTAAGGGAAGAGTATGGTTGGATTTGGGGGACAGACGTGTGTTCTGGGCTGGCTACCAGCATTTTGGGGTTTATGTTCCCTGGCCTCAGGCAGTCACTGAACAAAGTGCTAGAGGAGGGATCTTAGGTGTGAGTTATCTACTAGAGTTCATTTTTGGGTGGGAGAGACAGAAGTTGAAGGTGACATCAGTTTTCTCCTTAGATATATTCAGGGGTATTTTCATTTTGGGCTAAGACCTAAGATGGTGAAGAGGGAATTGGATAGATGGCTCTGTGACTCCCAGTGCCACAGGGGCCTTCAACATCTGTTGACCTCTGAGTCATCTGGTTACTGTTGGAAGCTGTGATCTTCCTATTGGAAGTGTAGCTTACTCTAAGGAGGCCATGATTCAGTCATTTTTTTTTCTTTCTTTTACTTTTTCTCTGAACTTTAGTGAATGAAAATTTTTAAAAACATTATTTGCAAGACAATCTTTAAAATTTTTTTATTTTATTATTTTTTTCTTTGTTTTAATTAGAGATGGGGTGTCTCTATGTTGCCCACGCTGGCCATGAACTTCTGGCCTCAAGCTCTCCTGTCTCAGCCTCCCGCATAGCTGAGGCTATAAGCATGAGCTACCATGCCTGGCCTCATCGTTCGGTCTTGAGAGATTAGGCCTTTGTTAGGCCTTTAAGACAGAGTACAGAGTCTCTTCTTGGGGACCACTGTGGTCAGGGTGGCTGGGTGGTGCTCCTGGTGAGGTGGAACTGGAGAGGGCAAGGGAGGCATAGACGATATCATCCTGGGCAGGAGCGAAAGAGAAGCAGGTTAGACAGTGGAGGTGGAGCTGTCCCCTTCTCAGCAGGAACCTACAACCTGAGTGCCCTGCCCATAACACAGTCCATCCACTACCATACCTTCTCTAGGCTTCTCTTTAATTCCTTCAGGCCTTAGTCTGACTGCTTACCTTAGGGTTCAGGTTGGGGTCTCCATATTGCCCTAGGAAAGAAATCAAGGCGTGCTGAGGTCAGGTGTTGTGACCGCCAGGGCAGAGAGACGGGCAGGGGCTCCAGGAGTAAGGTTATCTGCCAGGTCAGGGCCAGGGTCACGTGGGGGGATTGGGGAGAAATGGGAAGGAGGGAAATAATGGCGCATGCCCAGGGAGGGGGTGTTTGCGGAAGCAGGAAATGAAGGGTGGGAAGTGGAGATGATGCTGGTAAGGACTTACATTTACTCCCAATATTCTCATATTTCTCCTCCATGTTTTGGAAGGATTCCCTGTACGGGAACAAGAGGATGGGAACTATATTAGTGCCGGGCGGTAGAGAGTTAAAGCGTGTGTCAGGGGCTGGTTCTGCTTGAGGGGGGCTCAGCAACCTGCCCTGACAAACTCATGAGGAATGTGAGGGTTCCAGGCTCTCAGAGGAGGCTGCCTGGAAGAGGAACGAGAGGCAATTTGTGGTGTGGTCCACCAGGGGTCCCTCAGGGCTGATCGAAGGTGGATTATTCTAGGGAAGCTGCTTGTACTGGAGAGGAACGGGGCAGAGAAATAGGAAGGGTCAGCCCCTGTACTCCCTCTACCCCACTGCCTTGGCTAAAACTGGGAGAAGAAACCCAACTGAGTGAGTTTCGGGGCCTCTGGGCAGGTGCTCAGGCCCGATGCCTGGAAGGAGACGGTGTCCTGGGAGGGCCGGAAGGACAGCTGGCAAAAGCTGGGCAGGGAGAGGGGCAGGGAGTGAGGCTTCCTTCCAGCAGGGGAGGCATGGCAGCGGCAAGCCAGGGCCTGAGGAAAGGAGAGAGGGTGGAGAGGAAGAGAGGGATGAGGGGAAGTGAGGGAGGCCCGGAGAGGAGAGGGACACAGGCTGGGACTTTGCTTCTGCACAAGGAAGGCCAGAGGGGAGATGGAGGCAGAGGGAGCCTGTGGCCCCTGGTGCATTCAGCAGGGGACAAGGACAGGATGAAGAGAGAAGTGGAGGAAGGCTGGAAAACTGGTGTGTGGGGGAAGGAGGTGCGCCAGGCTGAGAGGGAGCAGATGCAGGGCAGGAAAAGCTTCGGAACAGGATGAAAGGAGGGAAGAGGAAATGGGAGAAAGACCCCAGGGAGACATTCTGGGAAAGAGAAGCTCTGAAGGTTCGTGCTGGGACCCGGAGTCCACTGTTCTTTTATGGGGCCGCAGTCTGAGGAGGTGGAGAGCCTGGCCCGTTGGAGGCCCAAGGAGGATGCAGGTGGGTAAGTCGAGGATGTGAGAGCGGCTGTGCCAGGCTGGGCTTGTGCAGTTCTTAGAAGGACACTCCCTGTTTCCCAAACCAGCCCCTCCCTGCCGTCTCCTACCCCCCATAACCCCTTGAGGAGGACAAACACTCACCTGGCTGGGGTTGTGGCTTTAGTCTGCTGACCTGCAGAAAGACCAATAGCATGTCAGTGCGACAGCCACGGTGATGGCATTTCTCCATCCCGCCTTCTCTGCTGGACCCTAAGATGAGACCATCCTTAGAGGGACCAGACCTGCTAAGCTCTGCCCAGACACATGTAGGGAAGGGCCTGGGACTCAGCAGAGATCCTGAGGCCCCCACACCTGTCCTCCCTATTGTCCCCAACAGCAAATCCAGAGATGCCCCCTCATCTGGACCCTTTGCCCCTTTGCTTCATCCCCCCTCCCTTGAACTCTCCGCCCCTCCCCCAACCTGGCTCCCTCCACTGTGGAGCCCTCACCCACCCCCTCCCCTCCTCTTGGCACAGCACACACCCCCATCCTCTCAGAAAAGCCTCTTGTGCTTTCCTTCTGAGTGGTGGCCCTTCCTGCTCTGGGAGCTTGTCATCCTCATGGTTAGAATCTGTGTTTGCAGACGTTTAAGCTCCATTCCCACTGCTAGGCCATTCCTCTTCCTCCACTGACACCTCTGCTGTGTGTCCCATGTCCTCTGCCCCTCCACGTCCACCTGGAATCCCCCCTGGTTCCCAGACACCCTTTCCACCACCCAGCATCGTCCTGGGAGGTCACAGCATCCACAGGGATCTGTGAACACAGGACTCACCTCTCCCCCTCAACTCCAGGGACTTCCACCTCTACTCCACTCAGTCAACCCTGGGCTGCTTTTTTATTCTTTTTTTTTTTGAGACAGAGTCTCACTCTTTTGCCCGGGCTAGAGTGAGTGCCGTGGCATCAGCCTAGCTCACACTTCTGGGCTCAAGCGATCCTCCTGCCTCAGCCTCCCGAGTAGCTGGGACTACAGGCATGCGCCACCATGCCCAGTTAATTTTTCTATATATTTTTTTTAGTTGTCCAATTAATTTCTTTCTATTTTTGGTAGAGACGGGGTCTCGCTCTTGCTCAGGCTGGTTTCAAACTCCTGAGCTCAAACAATCCGCCTGCCTCGGCCTCCCAGAG
>CAUYSK010104162.1:0-21999 GCA_963575035.1 Avahi laniger
TCCATCCACCATCCATCCATCCACCATCTATCCATCCATCCACCACCCACCATCCATCCACCATCCACCATCCACCCACTATCATCCATCCATCCACCATCCACCCACTATCCATCATCCATCCATCCACCACCCATCCACCATCCATCTATCCATCCACCATCCATCCATCCATCCCCCATCTATCCATCCATCCACCACCCACCATCCATCCACCATCCACCATCCACCCACTATCCATCATCCATCCATCTACCATCCATCCACCATCAACCATTCATCCACCACCCACCACCCACCATCCACCCATCCATCCACTCATTCACCCAACAGTGTGGTGGAAGGCTTCTACGTGCCAGGAGAGGAGGCAAACATAAGACACCCCTTGGAGTGAGGGCCTCCACACCCCGACATGTGTCATCTCTTGCAAGGCCCCCCAGCTCTCTGGCCATCCTGCAGGCCCCAAAGCCTGAGGGTGAGCCCACCTTCAAGCCCCTCTGCCTGGAATGCTCTTTGCACCTCCCCAGCAGAAGCTCCCCTACCTGCCCCGTGGGCCAAATCCTTTGGGACTTACTGACCGGAAGTCTGTCTCTGCAGTTCCCAAAGAGCAGGAAGGGAGGCCATACTGGGTACCACATAACCCCAGGGTGGCCCAGTAGGTCCTTGTAGGAAGGAAGAAGGGGAGGGAGGGAGGACAGGAGGAGGGAGGGTGTTGGCCGCAGACGGCAGGAGTCCCTGGGGGAGCAGTGTCCCTCCTGCAGCCCCGCCCGGCAGCCACTTCCTCTCACTCCTTATCTTCACACTGCCCAGCTCTGCAAGCCACAGCCAACGTCTGCTTCCCCCAGCACCAACTGCCCGAGCTGGAGAGTGGGGAGCAGTGAGACCCCCCACGTGGCCCCCAAGGGGCCGGGACAGCCCCCACACCGACTTGTAGGCAACTTTCTTCTCTTTCTACCCCCACCTCTGTTGGACCTGCTGATCAGAAAACCAGGCAGAACAAGACAAGATGGGCGCTCAGGGCCTCATCTCGAAAGTGGAAGTGTCCCATCTGGGGGCTCAGGTGCGAGCCCTGAACATCTGCCTCCAGGGCTGGGGGGCGGGCAACAGCCTCCAATCCCTCCCAGGTCCTGCCCCTGCCTTCCCGGGCGGGGTCTGTGCCTCTCAAAGAGGCCCGCTTCCCCACCCACAGCCACAATTACAGCTGTGCTGGCCGCGTGTGGCCGCTCAGGACCTCTTTGTGTCTCCACCCCCGGAAGTGCTCCCAGAGTGGGGGCCACCACAGTCGCCGCGCTGCAGGGACGGTGCCTGGCTCGCCCGTCACCAGCACCCAAAGCACTGCCAGGGTGCCCTGGGGAGACAGGTGGGGGGACAGATGTCACTCGTGCTGCCATCACTGACTGCAGGTGTGACCTGAAAATCAAATCTGACCAGACCAAGTCCGAGGGGCACAGATGCCTCTGGCCGTGGCTTGGTCCGCAGGAAGACATCTGGGAAGCCACCCGGCCAGGCCTGTGGGGGCTGAGGCCCGAGGGCACCCTGTCCCCTCCCATAAGCAACCACCCTTTAGTAGGTGGCCTTTGTCCAGCATCCTCACTCCCTCCTTGCCTGGTGGCCGGGGTGGGGTGTCCAGGATCCTCTCCCATGGTCTGAGTGGCCCCAGGAGGGCTCCGAGGTGGCCTCTGGGAACTTTCAGGCCGGGGAGCTGCTGGCCCTGCCCCCAGCACACCCCAGGCTGCCAGGCAGCCCCCTGAGGTCACTCAAGGCAACGCTGGGAGGAGGGAGAGTCCACCAGGCGCCCCCGCCCCGAAGTCCACGACCCCCAGACCCTGTGTGTGAGCAGAGAGAGGCTTTCCTGGCCCAGTGGGTAGGAGGTATTTGAGGACAGGTGGGGGCCCAAGAACCCCAGGCAGCTGTGGGAACGGCTCAGGGTGGGTGAGCTGTCACCAGGGCTACCAGGCTGGGCAGGAGGAAGTTGTTGGAAAGTCAAACCGGAGTGGCCACGAGAGGCCGGCGGGGCAGGGCCAGATGGTTCCTGCTGGGGAAGTCGGGGGTGCAGCTGCAGGGCCCCCGGCCCCGCGCGGTATCAGGGCGACACAGCCGGCGGCCTCGCCCACAGGCTGCGGGGAGACCTCCCCCTGCCCGCCCCCGCCTGCCCCCCACGCCCCGTCACATGAGCCCCTGCAGCACCCCCAGGCAGCAACCCAGGCCATCGGCAGCTAGAGGGACTTGGCGCTCTCTCGGTGACAGAAGGCCTGGCTCCCAGCACCCGGGCCGGCCGGGCTCCTCTCCCTTGAGGCCCCAAGAGGTCAGGAGAGTTCCCCAGAACAGGCCTGTCCGGGCCCACCCAGCCCCCCTCTGGCCCGAGGGTGGCCAGTCTCACGCCTGGCTCTGCCACCGAGGGACAGGAGGCTTAGAGTCTCCGATCCGCCCACCGCCGTGCCCCAGGCCTGCTCCGTGCTGGAGACACGGTTCCGGCATCCACTTGTTGCACCGTGCCCCAGGTCCCAGGTAAGAGGCGGGGGCGGGCAGGGAGGGGCCGGGGCAGGTGGGGCTGTGGCATCCAAGCTGCCAGGCACCTGCCCAGCTGTGTTGACTCACCTGATGTATCAACATGCCTCCCCGCGGGGCACGGCCCACACACCTGGGGCAGGGGCCCCTGCAGGCTGGCAGGTGTGTCCCGGCCCCACCCAGAGGCAGATGCCAAGGACGGGGCTGCTCCATGGGGCACAGGTCCCCACCGTGGGGGGAGCCAGCAGCAGGGGTCACACAGAGCCCCCTCCTCCCAGGATGCGCCCCAGGTGGCTGTCTCATGAAAGGGTGGGTGGGGAAACTGAGGCCAGAGGAGAGGGCGCTGGCTCAGGGCCCCCGTGCGGGCCCACTCCTGCCCGGGCCACACTTGGAGCCCACAGTCCCGAGTCTCATGAGGCTCTCACTGCCGCGGCCCGAGGACAAGGCCCCGGCGACAGAAACGCCCAGGTGTGCAACGGCCCCACAAACGAGTGTCGTGAGCATCTCTGAGTGCGGGTGATTCAAGACGCCTTTGAGGCGGCCCTGGGACGTGGCCCCCAGACTGGGCCCTGCACAGCCGCCCCTCCTCTCCGGGAGCCCCAGCCCGGCGGTCACTGCTGCGTGTGCCCTGGGGCCAGGTCCCTTTCACCTGGCCTCAGTGTCCTCGTGGGTCCGAGTGTGGGGAGCGGGGGCGCCGAGGTGTGCAGAAGAGCCGCGTTTCGCTTGGACGGACGTCTGCCTGGAGGAGGCCGGGCCCGGAGGTGGCCAGGACACGCTGTGTATGTGACCTCGCCAAGGGCTGGGGGCTGGGGGCTGAGCAGACGGTCTGGGTGGGCCTCTGAGGCGGACCACCTGCCACAGCATTGGTCCCTGGCCACTGTGCCCACCCGGGAGCCCCTGCCCACTCGGGGGCTTCCAGAGGGAAGGAGGGGAGACCGCGGGCTGATGTCTCACGGAGACTGTCCTCTAAGCCACAGGCCCTATTCCAGGTGGCCACGGGGACGGCTGCTCGGGACACACATGGGCTCCAGGCGTGGGTCCTCTCACCCTGCGCCCCAGGGACCTCAGGGACCCCCTGCCCTGGGGACAAGTGTGGCCCTGCAGTGCCGGGAAGGGCCCCCAGCGCGGCACCGGCCAGGCCGTGGGCAGCTGGCCCCACCCCGGGCCCACGGGCCTCACAAGAGTCCGGGGAAAACTCTGAGGCCTGAAAATGAGCGAACTGGCTTTAAACTGCGGACAGACGCAACCGTTTTTAGGGCTGAAGTCTAAGAGCATTTCTGTTTTTAGAACAAACCTCCACTGAAGGCCCAGGCCCTGCGTGTGTGGTCGCGTCGGGGCGGCGTCTGCGCGAGTGCTGGGGGGGCAGGAAGGACCACGGGGCCCCTCCCTCCTGGGGCGTGTCTGTGGGGGCCGCGGTGGGACCGTCAGGCTGGCGCCCGGTGGGTGGGCCTGGGGACCCCAAATCCTCCGCGCCTCCCTCCCCACCTGCCCGGGCAAAGGGTGCGGGTCATCGCTGACCCACGTCGGTCCAGGGTGCAGAAAGAACAGCCCCGCGTAGAGCAGCGTCGGGGGCTCAGACTTACTGGGTGCCTACTGTGTGCACAGGAGTGAGCCCCACTGGCTTGTTCCCGCCTTCCAGGCGAGGCGGCCCCGGAGGCAGGGGCAGGAACCGGGACACGCCACTGGGGGCAGAGGGCTCAGGGTTCCAGGGACAGACTCCGAAATCCACTCGCGGACGCCGTGGCTGGAGGACCCAGGTTGCGGTGGAGACTGTCTGGTGTCGCCCCGGAGGGACGCAGGGCCTGGGGGGTAGATTTCAGCTCAAGCATGACTGGGGGCGCTGAGCGCCACGCAGGGGGAGTCCCAGCATGTGGAGGCAGGCGGCCGTGCAGGGTGGACGGGCTGTGGGAGGCGCCCTCCGTCCAGGAGGCCCTGAGCCACCAAGCCAGCCGGGTCCGTGGCCAGCTCAGAGCGGGAGGCCCGCGGGCTGCTCCCAGCCCCGGTCCAGGATGCTCCCCCCCGCCCGCGCTGCCACCTGCTTGCCTCTGTCCTCTGGCGCGCTCTACCATTGGGCTTAAAGCGACAGGGTGCGTCCTCTCCCAGCGCTGGGGCCGGGGGCCGAGGAGTGGGCAGGGTCCTGGCCCCCCCAGCCTCTGGGCTGCCGCCTCCCCTCCCCCCAGGCCTTCCCGCCTGTCCACCAGGGCACCTGCCACCGGACCCAGGGCCTGATCTGCCTACAGGGGCACCAGGGAGGGAGAGGGGATGCGAGAAGGGGGTGGTCTCTTCCCCCCACCCACGTGGCTTCTCCTCCAGCCGCAGGCCCCTCAACCCCCTACTGGCCAGGCCTGTGGACGTCGGCGGGTCACACGCGGGGCCAGGCTGTCTGTGGCTTCCGGTCAGAGGAGGGTGGCGTGTGTGGCAGGACATCTCAGCCACACCCCTTTCTGAAATGAGGGGTGGGGGGCCCCCAAGGGTGACTGCAAAGGGGCAACACAGTGACCACTGACCGCGTCCGTGCACAGCCCATCACAGCCGCCCTCCGGCTGCACCTGCTGTGTGCCGTCGTCCCACGGGTGACTCTGCGCCAGGTCTGCTCATGCCCTGAGGGGGCTCCTCCCTGCCCCTCAGCCCTGGACCCTCGAATCTCACCTCCCAGCTCCCTTTTGTCAGCCACCTGGTATCGTGGAGTGAGGGGCCAGGCTGTCACCACCATCACAGAAGAAGATAGTGAGGTTCCAAGGGGCACACAGCCGGTTCTACTGGCCCAGCAGGTCAGGGGCGGGGCAGGGAAGACAGGCTCGGGGGCCTGAGGATCCCGCTGCCCCAACCTAAGATGGACTGTTAAGTGTGGGGTCTGGCCCAGGTCGGGGCAGAACAGCTGGTCCCGGCAGGAAACTGGCGGCTCAGGATGGAAGGGCTGGACCACGGCACGTGGCAGTCAGACGGGGGTGACTGCAAAGGCCAGAGGTCACCACCGGCCCGAGGGCTCAGGGCAGCGAGAGGCTGGGACAGGAGGCGGCAAGAGGGCAGAGGGGCCATCCACAGAGGTGGGACAGACACTGACCTGAGTCCCCTCCTGCCGTCCCCCCAGAGCTGGGGCTGCCCCACGGAAAGACTGGGTCCCTGCCCCGGGAAACGTGGGGCCTTCTGCCTGGGGACCATCAGTTACTGCTGAGACACTGGTCCTTCCCCACAACGTCCCCATCCTGCAAGAGGATGATGCCAGACTCGTCCTCCCTCCCAGCGGGAAGCAGAGCTACAGGGCAGGGCAGTGCCCAGGGTGCAATCCGGGCCAGCTTCCTGGAGGAAGTGCCCCCTGGGGTCGGCTCACAGGGCCCAGAGGACTTTCACTTCTCGCACGGGCCGGGGCTTCCCGGGGCTTTCGCTTCCGTGACTGCAGTTGGGAGGTGCAGGCGGGAAGAGTGGCCCCCTGGGCGGGCAGCCAGGACTCCCCATCCAGTGCTCCTCCTGGGAGATGTCCACTGCTATGGGGCCTTGGCCAGGAGCGGCCGGGGGAGGGGCAAAGACCGCGCTGTCCTCGCGCCGCCCACCTACTCCCGCGGACTCGGGTCATTCCTGTCGATTGCTAAGAGACCAGAGGCCACCGCGGCACAGGCCATTGGGGTTCTCGTCACTGAAGCACCAATGTACGTCCCACCCGCCCAGGACGGCTGCTTGGGGAGGGGCAATGACCCAGGATAGGTCGGGATAGAGGTCCGCCGCTGCGGGGACTGAGGGGCTCCCGCTCCTGGCTCTGCGCACCCCAGGCCCGGGCGGCTCTCTCAGGTGGGCACAGGGCTGTCCTGTCGAAGCGGTCTGATGTCAGACCCCGTCACCCAGGTGCGAACACGCTCGGGGGCTTCCCCCTCCCAAGGTCCCTACCTCCCACCTTCTGCCACTCTGCAGACACCCCAGGGCCTTTGCACGTGCTGTGCCCTCTCCAGGGAGCCCTTCCCCAGGTGTCTTGGCTCAAGTCCACCCTCTCAGCCAGGCCTCCCTCCCCCAGCACTTTCCTCCTTCCACGTGCAGTCCACCCGACACAGGAGCTTTCCCCGTTCCAATCACCCCGGCATGAGGCTCCGCAGGCACCCACACTTGCAGAGAGGGGTCCACCCCGTCTCCACCCACACTCTGCCTCCTCGTGACTCAGTCCTTGCTCAGCCGCCGCAGGACGGCGGGACGGTCTGAGCCGCTCTCGGGATTCCAGATCCCCTGGCACAGCCACTGTCTGAGGAAGAGCCGAGGCCCAGAGACAGGGAGTGACTCTCCCGGGGCCACACAGCAGGCAGGACCAGACCCACAGTCGACCGGGGAGCCGGCCTTGGGCCGGGGTCCTGCCCTCCTGGTCGGCCTCGGGCCAGGCTCCAGGACAGGGTGAGGGGCTTGAGGATCGGCCTGGAGGGGCCCCTGGAGCTCCCAGCGGGAGTCCGTGGAGGGTGTTGGAGGAGGCGATTTTGTAGGAAGGAGGCTGAGCCTGGACCACAGCGGGGACGGGACGGGACGCAGACAGGCCCCACGGTTGTCTGAGAACTCAGGCCCCGAGGCCGCGGGAGGGCAGAGGCCGGGCTGAGAAGGAACCAGGGACTCCACCCTCCCCAGGGCTCCCGGCGCCTCCCCCTTCCCTCCCGAGTTGAAGCGCGTTCTGAGTGTCTGGAAAGCCCCGCATTCACAGACCCCGAGGAGGGGAGCAGGTGGGGGCCTTTGCACACCGTCGCCGCTGCGTCTGCCGCGGCCCCCACTCCAGGCTGCACCCCAGCCCCAGGGCCAGCCTGACCCGGCCTGGCGGTCTCCACTGGGGGACCGAGGACCCTCAAAACAGGTCCCCTCTGCACACGTAGGGGCTGGGCTGCCAGGACTCACCACGGGGCTCTCAGTCCCCGGTTTGTGGGGACCCTGGAGCCCAGCGTCAGAGCCGAGAGGCCCCTGCGCCGCGTCAGGGCAGAAGCGGATGAGGGGCCACCCCCACCAGGGACTCGGGGCTCACTGGACTCCACGCCTTCGTCCGCTTCATTTCCGAGGGGCCCTGGAGGGCGGTGTCACCTCCGAGAGCCTCGCGGCTCTTTGCCGCCCCCAACACCTAGACCCAGGGTCGGGCCGCGCGTCCTGAGGGGTGACCGGCAGGCGACGGAACTCGAGTGGCAGCCTGTCCCTCTGCCCCCACGTCCTCCTGAGACCTGCAGCTACAGCCGGCTGGGGACGGGCCGGGCCCTCAGCTGGGGTTTCCTCGTCTGCAGGGCAAGGGGCTGTCCCCACCTGGGGGCTCTCCGGGCGGGGGCTGCGGACGCTTCCTGTCAAAAACCGAAACTGCCAGGTGCTTCCCGCCCCTCCCCTGCCGCCCAGAGCCAGCTGGGACGACATCGCAGCCTGGACGCCCTCCCTGCCACCCCCACCCCTCACCCGCACCTGCGTCCACCCCGACTCTGCCTCCCCGGGCCCAGGGTCGCTGAGGCGGCCAGGCCGGGAGCGTGGGGCATGGGGTCCCTTATGCAGCTCTGGGGGGCGGCTGGTCCCAGCTCAGCCATGGCGGCCCACAAAACGCACAGGATTTCAAAGTCTGTGCAAAAACGAGGCTGCAGGATACCGCCATGGCCTTTAAACACCACGGGGAAACACTGACATTTCAGACGGCTCATGGGCGGAACACGGGTGGGACACAGAACACGGGTAGGACACGGAACACGGGTGGAACACGCCAAGCGCCGGTTTCCTTTCTCTGTCTCCGGCTACTGGAACGTGTGACAGCTCCCCTGCACTGTGCATCAAACTCCTGCTGGACGTGCCGCTCGGGGGGCAGGCGTCGTTCCAAGTCCTCGGGACCCAGGCAGGGGAGACCATTGTGAGCCTGAGCCTGCATCTGTGCTCCGTCTGCGCGGTGGCTGCTCAGAGGGGTCAGCACTGGGGCTGGGGACCCGCAACGACACTCGGGGGTCTTGGCCGAGCCCCTCAACCCCCCAGCCCCATCTCGGTCCCTCGCTGGGACGACCACGGCGCCGTCTCCTGTGAAGCGGAGCAGGTGCTCGCGCCGGCGTGGAAACCCCGCCAAGGGCCCGGTGTCCTCCCTGCCCTCCCTGGACACACTGCTGTGTTCTACGCCGTCACGGAAAAGGCACCATGTCCCACGCTTCCTCTGCAAGTTTCTCTGTTCTCGCAACGTCCTCGCGGCCTGTTGTGTGGCTGGTTCGTGTCCAGGCCACGTGGCACTTCGGGGTGACCGTGTCTGCGTGACAGTGGACACGGAGTGCGTCGGTCTCCTCGTGTTGCCGACGACCCTCGTCCTCATCCCCTTGTGCCACGAGGGTGCCGGCTCCACCTCCCGCCTCCCAGGGCAGAGGCCCAGTGGACATGGCGGGGGTCCCGCCGCCTGTCCCTCCGAGCGGCTGGGGGCTGGTCTCTGAGGGGTCACGAAGGGAAATCGGGTCTGACTTCCCCGTGGCCCGAGCGAGGCAGGACCACAGCACGGGCGTCTCCAGGGACTCTCCGTCCCAGCACGTCTCGAGAAAGGCCTCGTCCTGCCCCGGTGTCCAGCCCGGCAGGTGTGTTTCTGATGGCCGTGAGTGCCTGTGGCACCTGGAATTCCTCATCCACGGACGTGAGGGCAGGCGGGAGGGGGGCCAGGAGGCCGGGTGGTGCCTGGGAGCTGCGCATCTGTCTCTGCAGGTGCCACCGCCGCGAGCCTGGCCACATCCTCATCCGAGCGGTGCCTCAGTGATCCCCCAGGAGGGGCCGGGCAGGAGGCCCCGCTGTGCTGAGCCGGGGGCCGGGGTCCTGAGTACATGACCCCCCCACCCCAGCCCCGACTCCAGCCATGCTCCTGCCAACGGCACCTTGTTAGCCGCTCTGGTGTTTGTCCCTGAGCCATGAAGTGACCGGCTGAGACGTGTCTCGGGGAGACTCTGTTTATGACTCAGCGGCAGAAAGTCCTGGGGAGGCGCAGGCGGGCGCGGGGCAGCCCTCGGAGCAGCCTGGGAAACTCCACTCTGCTGGCGCAGCCGGGGGGAGTCTCTGCAGCCCCTCCTTGAAGGCAGAGGAGGACACGGGGCTGCTCTCCCTGCCGCGTGGCCCCCGGGGGACTCTGCGTCGTCCCCACTCCACCACGGCCGCTGGCCGGTGCCTGCCTCCTCCTCCCTGCACGCCGGCCGGTGGCACGCAGTGCGCGCTGAGGCACGGCAGGGGTCGGCAGGGAGGACGCCAGGCCCTTTCTTGAAGCCCGCGGTTCTCTGCGGCTTTCATGTGCCCGAAAATGTTTTTGAAAACCAAGTCCTCCTTCAAGGTGACATCTGTCTAAAAACGGCCTCATCCGCTCGGTCACACAGACCGGGGCTGCTGTTTTGGGAGACAACAGTGGCCACTGGGGAAGTTTTCAAAGGCGACGGTTTTCTCCACCTCCGGTCACAGAGCAGGCGCCAGCGCCCTGTGCAGGGGTGCGTGAGGCGTGCATTCGGGGGCGCTGGCACCGCCCCGCACATGCTCTGCCCTGCGGGGGCCCAGCCCTGCCGTAGGGAACGCGGCGGCAGAGGCAGGACCGGGGCGTGGGCGGCGTCACGCAGCAGGTGGCTTCCACACCCAGGGCTGACGCGGGGCCTGAAGGGCCAGTTCGCGGCGTCCACATGTCCCTGTCGGAGCTGCACAAAGAGGGTGTTTCCCGGCGCACCGGGGCGCTCACCTGCGCTTGGCACCGAGCGAGTGAAAACCCTGAAGCTGCAGGTCTAGAGTCAGAGAAAGGCTGCCTCGAAAACAGACCGGCGCTCGCCAGATTCTGATCCAAGTGGGCGTGTTGCCGAGTGGCCCGCTGCTCACTGCGACTTCCGGCTGTGACGCAGAGGGACAGGCAGGTGAGAAGGAAGCAGGAAGGAGGGATCCACGTACACTTTTCAAAAGGTAAAGCCCAACTCTCAGACAGACGCAGAGTGAGGCCGGCCACGGCACGTCTCGCTCACCCAGGGAAGTGGCAGGCGGCCGCGCTGGCCGCGGGACGTGGCGGAGGGGGTTCCAGAGTCCGCGCTGAGGCGGTAACCGAGCAACGGGCGTGACCTTCTCCACGGAACAGGAGCGGCTGCAGCTCATCTACTCCACGTCAGCACCTGACCTGCAGGGAACGGAGGTCGAAGGGGCCAAAGGCGCGTCCCCCGCAGGGCCACACGGCCGGGGCGGCCCGGCGCTCAGGAGGACGTGAGGCCCCCTCTGCTCTCTTATGCATTTGGGTCGGCTGTTCCCGGCAGAAGGAAGGCGGTGCCGTGGCTTTGTGCCGTGGCTCAAGCGCTGTGGTCAGGTTTGAGCCAGAGATGCAGAGTAGCCCCCAGGCCCGGTGTTTGCGGAACAGTCTGGAAGTGGAGTCCCCACAGGCGGTTCCTTTAAGCTGTCCTGCCCAGGCACCCGGAAGTCTTCCTGTGGCCCCTTTAAAGACCCGGCGATAGACGGCAGGTGTCGCCACCCGCCGCACAGGGCGGGCCGGGGAACCCGGAAAGTTCTCTGTTCTCTCTTCTCTCTGAGGAGACCCCACAAGCCAGCGGCTCCCCGCCCAGCAGAGCCCGGGGTCACAGCGAGGAGACGGGGCGCATAGGGGTGAGGACCCCAGGCCTCTGCCGCCAGTGCCGGGCAGGGCCTCTCCGCGTCCCGGATCCCCAGGAGGGCAGGGCCGACCTGGGCCTGCTCATTTCCCTGCCAGGACAGGGCCGGCGCGTAGTGGGTGCGCGGGAAATATCAGCTGGCGGGAATCAGAGAACGGCTGAGCTGGCAGGAGCTCAGGCCGTCAGTGTCGGCGCTACTGCGCGGCTGAACCCCGAAAACCTCGCGCTTAGTGAGAGAACCGGGGAAAGGCCCCGTGGTGTGTGTCCCACCTACATGTAACGCGGGGCGGAAAGTGGACGGTGTCGCCAGGGTGACTGTCAGTGTTGGGCTTCCTGGTGGGGTGAGGAGATGTGCACTTAGACGGAGGTGGCGGCCCCCGACTTCAGTCCACTTTGAAACAGTTAAAACAGCGGATTTCACGTTCTCTCCCTCCCTCTTCCCCAGACCTGCCGAGGCGGAGCCTCCTGCCGCCCCGCGCACCTGCTCCGGCCTCGCCCGGCGTCCGTGCAGAAGCGGTACCGGGCGTGGGGCTCCCGCACCCCTGTCCCCCTCTGCCAACCGCAGGGTTCGGGCCCTGCGTCCTCCCCGAGGCCCCTGTGGGAGTCGGGACAGCGAGTTCTCGGATGCGCAGTGTGGGCTCCGTCTGGGCAGCCCCGGGAAGTCGAGTCTGTGCCCAGAAACCGCACCGGGTGATGCCCTCGGCCCCAGGGTGAGGGGCACAGACCGGAGAGCTGCGCCCGGCGCACCCCCCATCGTAACGTGGGCAACATCCCCTCCTCGCCTGGGCCGTGGCCGCGGCGCTGGGGAGGAGGCGCCGGCAGGGCCATGGGCGTCGCGCTCTGAGACGCCGGGGAGAGCGCGGTGAACGTTTCAGTCCTGCCAGACACAGCCTTCGGTGCTCCAGCCCCGCAACCGCCCTGGGGTGCAGCGGCCTGGGTCCCGCGCCCAGGGCACACGGCAGGCACGGCCAGTCGGTCACGGCACCCGGCCCCTCCACAACCAGCCCGCCATTGTCTCCCGGCATTCGTGGGAAACGCACTTTCCCCAGGCCGCTGCCCACCGGTGCTTCTGTAAAAGTTTCAAGTGAGAGAATGCAGCTGGGAGCCCAGCACTCACCGTGGCGTTGGTGCAGAAGGTTCCAGCGCTTCCTGTCCTGTCCGCGGACCCGGAGTGGCTCCGTCCTGGGCGGTGAAGCACACGGCATTCGCTCATCCATTAGGGCAGGTCTGAGAAAGCGCCGGAGACGCCGGGTCAGGATTAGAATAAGGGGAGGCCGCAGGAGGCAGAGCCTCCGCCCACCACTTGGTCATGGCAAGACCTCGGACCGGCCCGAAACCCCTCTGGTTCCTGCTGCTGAACGGGGCTGCCGTTGAGGCCAAAGTCCAGATGCACAAGTGTGTCTTAGTGCACCCCAAACACTGCCTGGGACGTAGGTACACTAAAAATTACTCATTGCGTATGTGACTCAGAATTTAAGCAGCATCCGGTGTCTTTCTCTCCAAAGTCTGTCAACCCTGTCCGTGGAGGGTTTGAACCCTGTATTCCATGGGATTGCATTCAGCTGCGAATAGCAGAAACCTACCAGGAGCATAAGCGAGGTTTGTTTCCACTTAACAAAAGCCCCGACGTAAGTGGTTCCAGCTGGTGCAGCAACCGCACAACCTCGGCCCCAGGTGTTTCCACTCTGCTCCATCCACCATCTTTTGGCTTGTGGCTTCCTGGCTACAAAGTGGCTGCCCCATCTCTGGGCATCACCTCTGCATTCCAGGCAGGAAGAAGGAGGAAGAAAGAGGAGGCAGAGGACGAAGGCTGAGCCACCCTTTTTACATAAGGAAAATCCAGGCTTTTGTTAGAAGCCCCACTCAGTAGACCCTATTTAAGCCACGTGATCGGGTTCCAACTCACAAATCAAGAGTATTTGGCAAAACTCGAAGACGTCGAGGCTCCTCACGCCAGGGTTCTCTGGCTTCTCTCTCTGCACCTCTCTGCTGTGTTCAGTGCTCCACACCCACAACCACACTGACGGGGCACGTGGCCTCGTGGGGTCATCGTGGCAGAGGACCGAGCTGCCGGCCACCCTCCCCTCCCTGCAGGCGTAGGGCTGAGAGTCTACGGGGCTGTCCAGAGACAGCAGGCGGACCCGGGAACCAAGGACCCTGCCTTATCTCTGCGAGTTTCCTGTTGAAAATCACCTGAGGAAACGAGACACATCTTCCCTGGGACTCCATTGCTCTTCCTGAACAAAGATCCAGCCCTTCCTCCCGGGGCTCCTGGCACCGTCCTTCCGCCTGCTGAGGAGGAGGCGGCTCCGCGGGACCTGCTCTCCCAGTGCCTTTCTCCGGCACCTGCCCTGCGTGGTCTCTGCCAAGCGAAGCCGCGGCCACCTGCCACGGCCTCCCCACGGTGGCCCCTCTGCTCCCACGTGGCCCTGTCCACCCTCACGGCCCCCGCGTGGTCACGGAGCCTACTGTGTGACGTGCTTCATCCCACCAGCCTTTGTGGGATTCACCTCTGAGTCTTTGGCCTGAGGGGCGCCCGGCGCAGTGGGGCACCCAGCACTCCGTTGTTGAGTGGGCCCGGCGGGGCGCAGAGGGGAACCCGCCCACCAGGACTCAGGTGGGGGCCCGACTGCCGACCTGCCCCACCCAGGCCTCGGCCTCCTGCGCTGGGAAACGGGGCGCCCCTCCGCGCCGCGGCTCTGCTGCAGACAGCGGCAGGTGACGCCCAGGGACTTTGGGAACTTGAGTTTTCTGCACCAGGATCCAGTCCTTCCTCCCGTGCTGCCCCGGCCCCGCCCGGCTGCGCTCTGACCCCAGAGGAGTTTCCCTCCTGGGGAAGTTCCCGTTCTCGGTGACCACGCTGCCCTCAACTTCTCCCTGGGGGTTTCAGGCTCTCGGCGTTATTTTTGGTCTCTTCCCCCTTTGCTCCGGGATAGCTCGGCACCGTCCGAGACCCCATGTCCAACCTGCCTTCCCACGGCGTGGGCACGGGCCGCCTGCGCACCTCCAGCCTCCCGACCGCAGTGGCAGCACAGCGCCTCGGCCCGGAGAGCAGCGGCTCCGAGCGGCCGTGTGGATGCAACTCACACGTCCACCGCTGCGGCCTGGTTCCAGCGCGTCTGCGCCCGGCGCTCGCCGCCCTCCCCCTCCGTCAGCCCGGACGTCCCACAGAAAGGGCATCACGCGGCTCCTTCCCCCACCACGTTCCCAAGGCCCATCCTGGCCCAGCCTGGGTCTCAGCCTCGTTCCCCGTCAGGACTGAGTGACGTCCGCGGTGCTCACCGAGCCTGCTCCGGCTGTGTCTGTACCCGGCCGACAGCCTGGTGGGAACCAGTCCCCCCAGGAGCCGAGTCTAGGGGAGCCACCCACCCTCCCTGGGCCGCTGTCCCCAAGGTGGATGATGGGGACGGTGGACAGCCACCGGGGCAGGTGTGGGGCTCAGTGAGGGTGCAGGTGAGGGGCCTCCCGGCCTCCGCACGACGCTGGCCTGTTTGAGCTCGTAAACGGTGCTGGCGTCCCCAGCCTGACGGAGAACTGGACACTGTCTGCCACCAGCCCTGAAAGGCCAGGTGCCCTGCGTGGGGACGGGAAGGCAGGGGGAGGGGAGGGGCGGGGCGGAGCTCTGGCACAGGCTGCAGGAGGAAGGACCTCGAAACCCGGGGAGTGAAAGGCGCCAGACGCAGAAGCGGACTCAGAGCAGCCGCGGATCACACACTGCGCAGGACGGCGACTCTCGCCGTCCACCCCGTCCCCGCCGCGTGGCCGTTCTGGCCACACACCCCTGGGGCCCCTGGAACCTAGAGACGGACCCGGGACGGGAACGAGAGCCCGGCCTGACTCTCCGGGCAGCCTGGGCTCGGACCCAGAGCCTCCCCTCCCCGAGGCCCAGTTTCCCCGTTTGCAAAATCGGCCTGGGGGCTCTGGGGTCTCCTCGCGCCGGGCGGTGAGCTTCCCCCACGCCCGTTTCCCACAGCAGGGGCAGCGCAGGAAGCGGCATCGTGGTCCACAGCCAAAGGACCTGCAGCCTCTGACCTCGTCTTCCTTCCCTGCACCTGCCTCAAGGGGCGGGCTGAGCCCCACACCGAGGACAGACTGAGGGTGAGGGACCAAGCGGGGAAGCAGGGAGCCGGGAGGAAAAGGGGCGCCCCAGCCCAAGCCAGCCTGCCCCTTGGCCGAGGCCGTGTCCTGTTCTTGCTGAGGCGGGTTGGGGTGGACGGTTCTCCGTGGGCGAGGGTGAGCGACTGCTCATCCAACGGCAGAACCAGGAAAGCCACCTTGACAGAGCCCCTTGGGCTCTGGGTCCTGGCTGTTTGTCCCCAGAAGGCAGGACACCATGGGCTGTGGCACTGGGGGTCTGCCAAGTGTCTGTTCCAGGAGGACCTGCAGATGCGTGAGCAGCTGTGTCTGGGCTGTCTTGGGGGTGCGGGAGGGCAGGATGGGAAAGCTTCCCGCTGGGAATGGTGGCTCCTCGGGGACCCGAGGCTGAAGAGTTTGTGGGCAGCACGTTCTGGCGGAGGCCGCCACTCTCGTCTGGTAACACAACTTGTCTTTACACAACTCTGACACTTTGCTTATTGTGGGTTTTTATCATTAATTATAATATTTTAAAATATCAGATTAAAATGGGATTTATCTTATTCGAGGTCTCTGGCCCCAGGGTGCTGGGTGGTAACTGCAGCCGCCCGACCCCCATGGCCGGGGCCAAGACCCTCCGGAAAGGAAGGCGGGTCGTACAGGTGCTTTAAGTCGCAGGAAACAGAAACCTCCACTAAAACCAGCCTGTCCGCCCAGAATCTGTTACGGAACCAGCAGGTGCAGAGGGGAGGTTGGCTCAGGGTCGGCGGGCTCCGCCGCGGACAGCGCTTTCAGCACCGAGTTCTGGTCCATCTCCAGGCCCAGGGCTGGTTTCCCCTGGGAGCCCCGCGTCTCTTGGCCAGGGTTGGATCCTTTGCCCACGTCCAAGCCAATTACCTGCAAGAATGAGCTTTTCCCAGACCTTGGTGCTGGGGCTGGGGCTGGGACGATGTCTGGGCCTGCGGGTCCCGGACACCTGGCTGTACTGGGAAGGGATGGAGACCTCAACAAAGGGGGGTTCTGTCCAGGAGCAACAGGAGGAGGGCAGCGCTGGGTGGGGTGCTGAGCCAGGGGCCACGCAGACAGGAGTGCCCCACAGAGACCCCAAAAAGGTATTTCACACAAAGCTGATGGCAGCTCCCTTGGGGACAGGTAGAGCTGCTTTTGTGCACATAGAGTAAGGTGTCCCTGCTATCCCCCCACCCCCAACTCCCTTCCACGCAGCCACGCCAGCCTTCTCTGCTGGGGTCCTGGTGCAGTGCACTCCCTGCCCAACCTTCCATGGCAGTCCTGGTGCCAGGTGGACAGGATGACCCCCACAGTCCCTTTTCCTCGGCCTTGCCTGGTGTCTCTGCCTGGGCTGTGGGTAGGCCTCCCCTTCTGCCAGCAGGGCCATCCCTGGATCAGGTTCAGGCCGGTCGTAGGGGAAGAAGCCAGGAGATGCTCACTGGGGCTGGGAGGCTGCCTGGCTGGAGGCCAGGACTTCCTCTGCGTTAGGTCTCTTTCCCTGCCTTCTGGTGGACTTAGTGGGCAACTTAAAGCCCCGGCATCTGGTGCCCACACCATCCTCAGCTGACGGCCGAGCCGGGACGCCACCTGCCTGGGCTGGCGTAGTCACTGCCTCCCACTTCCCAGGAAAGGCCGTGACCCCCTGCCTGGGACCAGCCTCGGCGCCTCACCTCCGTCTCACTTGCAACAAACAAGCCTTTTTTGCAATTCTGGCAGTTTCCAGTCTTGACATGCAACAACACTGTAGGAGGAGGTAATCGATTTGCAGCTAAGAGTCACTAAAAATAATTTTTATGACCAATGACCACGGGGTTTGGGCATCTAACTCTCAGAAAGAGGTCACGGTGAGATCACTAGGACACAACTTCCATTCTGAGCTACTTACGTGATTGTGGTTTCTCTGGCTTTCACGTTAAATATAAACAGAACAGAATCAATACCAAATGCTGTCTTTTCCTGGCAATAAGTAATATTCATGCACAAATACACAAACTAGTACCAAAAATATGCCACATCCCTCTTTTTTGGAGATGCATTTCCAATAAAAATTTACTTTGAGCTTAGTGGGGTGGCTCATGCCTGTAATCCCAGCACTTTGAGGGGCCGAGGCAGGAGGGTCACTTGAGGCCAGGAGTTTGAGACCAGCCTGGGCAATACAGCAAGACCCTGTCTCTATTTTTAAAAAAATGTTTTAAAATCTTTAAATCAGCCAGGCACAGTGGCACACACCTGTAGTCCCAGCTACTCTGGAGGCTGAGGCGGAAGGATCGCTTGAGCCCAGGAGCTCAAGGTTGCAGTGAGCGATTAAGACACCATTGCACTCTAGCTTGGGTGACAGAGCTGTCTCTTAAAAAAAAAATTACTTTGTATGTTTAATAATTCTCAAATGCATAATAAATTCACATTAGTCATATCAGTTGTATATTTTATAACCATAATGATAACCCAATCCAGATAATAAATTTTAATACAAGACTATGTTTAAATCTTGACATTCCAATTTATTTACATAGTCCTGCATGAGAGGGGAGTCAAAAGACTTTCGAGGATGAAAATATGTTAGGATAAAGACTGCTGGGTAGACTAGAAATATGCCCTAAGGGAGAGAGACACGTAGAGATGAGGAGTTATAGAGACTATTCCTGTATGTTTTTCAACTGCCCGCACCCTTTATTATTTATATAAGATGTTTAAAATGTCATATGGCTATATTTTTGTCTACTGGGTTTTTAATTAATAGATTTTATTTTTAGGGTAGTTTTGAGTTCACAGAAAAATCGAGCACAAAGTACAAAGTCCCCCTGTACCCTCTCTCCCCTGGTTTCCCTACTACGTTGCACCTTGCGTTGGTGTGATACGTTTGTTACAACTGATGAAGCAATATCGATACAGTATCACTAACTAAAGCCCGCAGTCTACACTGGGCTTAGTTCTTGGCGTGACCCCTTCCACGTGTTCGGAGAAATGCATAACGACACACATGCATAATGACACGAGTGTCACCTCTGGTGGTTTCGGGCCCTAAATATCCTCTGTGCGCCACCTGTTTACCCCCCAATCCCCAACCCCTAGTAAAAAAAAAAAAAAGCTCATCTTTGTACTGTTTCCATAGTTTTGCCTTTTCTAGAACGTCGCAGCACTGAAATCCCAGTACGTGGCCTTTCAGGTGGGCCTCTGATGAACAGCGACATCCACCTAAGGTTGCTCAGGTTGTTCGTGGCTTCGTAGCTCATTTCTTTCGGTTGATGAATAATATTCTATTGTCTGGATGTACCACAGTATTTTATCTGTTCACCTACGGAAGGATGTCTCAGTGGCTTCCAAGTTTTGGTAATTACAAATGAAGCTCCCGTAAACATTTATGTGCAGGTTTTGCGTGGACACAAGTTTTTGACTCGTTTGGGTAAATGCCAAGCAGCGTGCATGCCGGTTGTACAGAGAGAGCCTGCTTAGTTTTGTAAAAAGCTGCCAAACTGTCTTCCAAAGTACTGCTCTGCACTCTCGCCGGCCAAGAATGAGCGTCCTGGGCTCTCATCCTCGCCAGCACGCGGCAAGGTCAGTGTTCGGGGTTCTGGCCGTCTTGATGGGTGTGTAGTGGTGTCTCACTGTTGTTCTAATTTGCATTTCCCAGTGACATGGGACACGGAGCATCTCTTCATGTGCACATTTGCCATCCACCTGTCTTCTCTAGTGCCTGTATCTGCAGATCGTTCGCTCACGTGGTTTTCTTATTGATTACTTCTAAGAGTTCTTTGTATGTTCTCGAGAACAGCCTGTATCAGATGTGTGTTTTGCAAATATTTTCTTCTAGTCTGTGGCTGGTCTTTTCACTCTCTTAGTAGCGGCCTTTGCAGAACAGAAGTTTTACATTCTAATGGAGTCCAATTTATCAAATTTTTCTTTCATAGATCATACTTTTGGTGTTAGGTTTAAAAGCTCACTGTTTTGAGCAGGGAGCGGCGAGAAAATCCAGGTGTTTAAGAAGAGCTTATTCATACATTGTAACATGGACAAGGGTGGCTATCAAATTGCTACGGCATCTAGAACCTGTTAGCCACTCTGTTATTGTAAAAATACTCGTATTTATACTGTATCAGTATGTTATGCTATATTATATTATATATATGATAATATATGGTATATTGTCAGGTTTTATGCTCTTGGCAGCTGTCTAAACATCTGTCGAAGATGTTTAGTACAACAGAAAATGTTTGGGGGCATCCGTAGTTGCTCAGAACTATTTTTGAAGGTCCACAGTGGGTGCTGCCTGGTCTCCTCCTAGTTTGCCTAGATGGTGGGACGCCAGCTCCACCGAGAACAGCCTGTGAGAGGCAGCACCCAAGCTCCCCAGGCCCGGTGTCCTCCTTGGACAAATGGGGCTGGTGGCAAAACCAGGGTCGTGGAGGGCCACACGGGAGGGCTCCGTGCCTGCCGCTCGACCAGGGCCTACGGACAGCAGGTTTCACTGGGGGTCCGAGGAAGGAGCCCTTTGCTGCAGCCGAGGTTACCCAGTGCAGGGCTGCCTGGGCAAATATTTATAAATTGCACCTTTATCAAAACACTGAGCTGGAGGCTATGGGGGACAGAGGGGTTTCAGGGATGGTCGCTGCCCTTGGGCGGGGTGAGGATGTGCAGAAGGAGAGACAGGGCCGGTGCAGAGGCCCGGAAGCCGGGGCTGGCTTCCTGCCCGTCAGGAGATCTGGGTGTGCCCAGCTTCGCACTGTGGGCCTGGGGCAGGGCTCAGTCCCTCTTGGGGCCTCCATGGCTATGTGTGGGGGGGCACTGGATGCCCGTGGGGAGTGGGTCTAGCTCGGGGAAGCCAAGATGCTGTGAGGAGGGCAGCGGCTTCTTTCAGGTCACCTGGGCTCCTGCCTCTGTGGAAGCCAACGCAAGGGAAGCTCCACGGGGCCAACGGTCCCTAACCCCACTGCTCCGTCCTCCTTCCGGCACCTTCCTGGGGCCCCTGTCTCGGCACTGATCCTGCCTCAGCCCATGATCTGGCCTCCTGGGAAGGTGAGTTTTGCCTCTCAGGACAGACTGGGTACATCTTTCAAGCAGGGATGGGACTGTCATCCTTAAGTGTCACCTTGCAGTGCCTAGGAGTTGTGGCCCAGCCATTTCCAGTGCGGGAACCAGTTCGTAGAGGGGCGATGGGAAGTCCAGGTGGCTGAGGCCTCGGCTGTGACATCTGTGAAATGGGGGTCCCAGGAGCACCTGCAGGGCAGGTGGGAAATGCAGGGGTCGTGTCCAGCTGGGTGCTGGCTACCGTTAGGGCATCCAGCCTGTGTCGTGGCGGGGCACAGCCGCCCATAGCGCAGAAGGAAGCCCTGCTCGCCGCTCCTTCCTTCCCCAGCTGCCGCAGTTCTCGCAGGTGGGCACAAGGGAAGGTTGGCTGCGGTGCCTGGGATGCGCGGTCGTATTCTTGTTCTTTTGGGATCTGTCGCTCCTCAAATGGTTGTGAGTAGCCTGCGTAAATCGGGGTGATGGTACGACTGGTCGTTCAACACCGGGAGCCTGAGGCCCAGACACCTGAGGTGACGGCTCGGCTGTGGGGCCCGGCGAGGGCTCCCAGGGCCCGGGTGCAGCCTGCTTCTCTCTGTGGGCTCTGCGGTAATCCAGCTTCCTGAATCCAGGGTTGGGGCGTCGTTGTTCAGCTCCCTGCCCGGCTGGGAGCTTCCTGCAGCTGACTTCAGGGCCATCCGTGCACTGCTGAAGCCTCCCACCAGCACCTGCCTTTATATTATAACATCTCTGAAATCTGGAGGCATTTTAGGATTATAACCAACAATGTTGTCCTTCCTTAAAAACACATAAAGTAACGGTGTCTCTTAAAATCCACCAGGCCGGGGCTGTAGGGAGCAGCGTGGACACACTTGGTGCAGAATCGTGGCCTGAAGCCGCTTGCCCTGCACTTTCAGATTCACCTGGGCCTGCGAAGGGGGCTGCGGGCCCTGCACTTGGCCAGAACCGGGCGGAGCCCACCTCGGCAAGCACATGTTTCTGGGAAACCCAAGACCAGGAACATGCAGGTGCCAGACATTTGCGTTAGGGTCTGGCAGAGTCTGCGGGCTTTAGAAACCATCGCCAGACAGAAGCCCAGGAGCCCAAGCAGCTGGCTGGGGCCATGCAGCGAGTTGGTGACCCAGATGCCCAGGCCTTCGAGGTGGCCACGGAGGGATGGACGGACAGGAGCCCTTGGCGTTCCTGTCCCTTCCTCTGAGCCCAATCCCGAGAGGGGCTGGTGACGCGGAGACAGGC
Organism: Avahi laniger; assembly: GCA_963575035.1. NCBI lineage: Eukaryota > Metazoa > Chordata > Mammalia > Primates > Indriidae > Avahi > Avahi laniger. Next base: position 21,417 of record CAUYSK010104162.1, read on the forward strand.
CGGGGGCGCAAGCCAGAGGGAAAGGGACGTTTCTCATCACATTGCTGTATTTTTATACTTGGGAATTAGGGACCTTGGCCCCACACATGCAGATTTATGCCAAATGAGATGCAAATTGAGGTCCTGCTGCTCTGAGGTTCGGCCGTGCTGTCTCCAGGACGGTTGCCCAGGACCCCGACTCCTCTCTGGGAAATAGAGGGTCGGGGTGGGAGGGGGAGACGGGGCTGTGGTGGGAGGAGGAGATGGGGGGTCGGGGTAGGATTGTACCCAACCGCGCCAAACAGGCAAATGCCTCCGATGGGCCGTCAAGTCCTTTGCGGGGGAGAGGTGCGCAGTGGGGTCGCGGGGGCGCGCCCGGGCCTTTAGCAGGGCACGCGCGGGGAACGGTATGCAAATGTATGCAAAGCGTATGCAAATGTCCGGCGGGGCGCGGGGACCGCCCGGGAGGCCGAGCGCGGCGTGGGCAGCGCGCCCCCTGGCGGCCGAGCGCGGAGGCGGCCCCGGGCCGTCCGGGCGCCGCGCGGGGGGGGGCGGGGGCGGGCCGGAGCGGCGGCCGGAGGAGGGGCCCGCGCCTTCCGCGCCA
>CAUYSK010104163.1:0-60872 GCA_963575035.1 Avahi laniger
ATTAATTTCTTTCTATTTTTGGTAGAGACGGGGTCTCGCTCTTGCTCAGGCTGGTCTCGAACTCCTGAGCTCAGAACGATCCGCCCACCTCGGCCTCCCAGAGTGCTAGGATTACAGGCGTGAGCCACCGCGCCTGGCCATTATTTCACCTTTTGAATAATAATTTTTGAATAATAATTTCACAAGATAAAGAATTTTAAATTGTGGTGTGTTCTTTCAACACTTTAAAAATTTCAGTGTATACTCTTCTTGTTTGCACAGTTGTGGACAAGAAGTCCACTGTAACTGTAATTCTTATCCTTCGTCCTCTATAGATGAGATATTTGTTGTTGTTTTCCTCCCCTTCTTTCTAAATTTCTTCTGTCTTTGGTATTCTTCAGTTTGAATCTGATATACCTGTGCATGAGTTTGTTTTTGTTTTGTTTTGTTTTTGATGGTGGTGGGGATATATCTTTTTTGGTACTTTCTCAACTTCCTGGATTTGTGATTTGGTTTCTGTCATTAATTTCGGAAAATTCTTGTCCATTGTTACTTCAAATATTTCTGCTCTATACTCTCTTTCTTCTTCTGGTATTCTAATTTTTATAGCACCTTCTCAATTTCCCAGAGTTCTTAGATATTCTGGGGTTTTTTTTTAAATTTTTTTTTTGGCCGTGCATTGTAGTTTCAGTCATCAGTGTTTTGAAAGAATAATCATTTTAAGTGCTCACAAAAGCTAGAATAAAATTGTCACAGGGAATAAAAATACTGACATTTCTATCAACCTATCCTCAAGTTCCCTGATTCTTTCTTCAGCTGCGTCAAGTCTACTGATGAGCCAAACAAAAACATTTTTTATTTCTGTTACAGTTTTTTTTAATTCTATTATTTTCTTTTGATTCTTTCTTAGAGTTTTCATCTATCTGCTTACCTTACCCATCTCTTCTTGCATATTGTCTACTTTTCCCATTAGAGCCCTAAACATGTTAATCATAGTTATTTTAAATTTTCTTGTTCGATAATTCCATTTTTTATGTCATATCTGAGTCTGGTTCTGATGTTTGTTTTTTCTCTTTAGACTGTGCTTTTCCTTGCATTTTAGCATGACTTGTAATTTGTTTGTGTGCGAAAACCAGATATGATTTATCAAGGAATAGGTACTGAGATAACTAGGTCTTTAAGGATTTCTGATAATCATACTGAGAGTTGGGCTGTGGTTAATGTCTGCTCTAGTGATAGGTGCCAGAGGCTTCAAATCTTTTTTGTATCTTTTTGTCTCCTCTGTTGACTTTGAGCTTCCCTAAGTACTCCTCCTCAAACAGAGTCTGAGTCTGGCAGCTCTTTCAGCTGTAATTCACCATTATTATACAGGATTCCTGTTGGTGTGGTGATAAGGAGTCGGGGAGCAGATATGGTCTGTATGTTATGATTAAATCTCAGTCTTTTTTAGTGAGTATGTGTCCCTGAGCTGCCCCCTTGCAAATGTTTCTTAGCTCCCCCACCCATGCTTAGTTGAGACAGGGACAGTAGTGGATATTGCAATGGGAGAAATGCCCTTCCCCCCAGGTGGGATAGGGCTCTGGTAAAGTCTTTGCCCCTAGAGAGTAGACCTTTGTTATGGAGAACACTCTGGCTATATTTCATAATTACTCTTCTAAGCCCTTCTCCTGCCAGAGAAGGAGAAGGAGAATATTTCTTGCCTCCTCACTGTGAGAACCTGGCAGGGTTCCTGGCGGTGAAGCCCACCTAGGTGTGGAGGCTCTCCAAGGGCAGACCCAGGAATTTCTCCCTTTCCTCCCAGGCCACACCTAGTCTCCAGCAAGTCATCAAAATTACTATTTAAGTGTTTCTATCAGTTTATGACTCCAGCAGCTTCTCCTCCAGGTAAAAAGATCTTGGCTATGATTCTCCGGTTTTTCCTACCTTTACAGATTTTGGGTAGCAGTTTGCCGTTTGTGCTCAGTTTTAAGACGATTCCCAGAAAAGACATTGAATTTCAGTTTGTTCACCTTTTTATTGTTTTAAGGAGAAGAATGATAACATCTTTACATGTGTTGGAGCTGAAACTGGAAGAGCTTCTGTTTTATTATTATTTATATATTGTTAGTCGGTTTTAAAATATGTAACATTAGAAGGTCAGAACAGGAGGGAGTCTTTATTTAGAGATAAAGAAATTAACATACAATGACATTAAATGACTTGTACAAGTTGATGTGTACATTTGATAGTGTTTTATCTATTAAGTTGAACAAAATATGAATATATTATAATTTTTTGAATTTACAACTTAAAAACTTCATTTTAGGAACAAGGCTGCTATTTTTTATTTCTGCCTCCAAAATTTGCATATACATGTAAAGTATATGCTGTCCTTTGTGTATTAATTCAGTAATGCTTTGCAGGTGTTCATTTTGTTCCAGGGATTCTGTTATTACTATTGAAGGTGATCATAGTTTACTGTTTTGATCTTAACAAATTACCATATTCAAAGTGTTCAAAAATGTTAAAGTAATACATAAAAGAAAAGCTAGTGCTTTGAAAGCATAATCATTTTAAATCCCCACACAAACTGGATTAAAATTGCTGTGGGGGAGTGGTAATAGATCAGATCTCTAGCTGTTGGCGTATCTGTGGATGCAACTTGAAGGAGATACTAAATAAGTATTTAAAAAGCTATTTAAAAAAATAAAAAAACATGCTCCAGTATGGGGATGTACAAAACCTGATTACCTAACAAAAATAAAATTTCTATCATTAAACAAACATATTAAATATCCATTTTCTGTATGTACTAAATAAGTATTCATAGAAGAGTGGAATATGGGAATTAAAAACACATAAATGATCTTCACTTAGCAACTCGTAGTATTGTTGAACTCTTACTATGTGCTAGGTACTGTGATAAGTGTTTTCTATATAGTCTCTCACTTAATCCTTACAATAGTCAAGCATTTATGAAATCTGAAACTTAAAAGAATTAATTGGCATTTCCAAAGTCCATTCTGGGCCCTTTTCTTCCTCACCATAGGCCTTCTCCCTGGAAGAACTCCTTAAGTCCTCAATTCTATGTTTCTATATACTGGTAACTCCCAAGCATATATCTCAAGCCTCCATTTCCCCTTGACTTTCCTAGACCCATATGATCCTACTGTACACTAGATGCCTCTACTTATTCCATAGGTACCTCTAATTTCAACAGATCCACAAGAGCACTCTTCAGTTTCCCTGTGCTTCTGCCCAGCGTTTTCTCTTGCGGTGAATGGTGATACCATCCATCGATTGCTTACTCCTGGAAAGTGAGTCTCGTCATTGACTAATTTGCTTCTTCTCACCCGTCACCTCTAGTTGATCACCAATTTGTTTTGGTCCTGTTTCCTAAACAGATTAAAAATCTGTCCGCTTCTCTATATTCTCACTGTCACCGCTAAAGTTTCTGCCACCTTTGGTTTTTTGCCAGGAATTCTGCAATGTCCTCTTAACAGTTCTTCTCAGAGCATAACTCTCCACTGCACTCAGTGCAACCGCAGTAACTTTCTAAAATATGACCATGGCTCCTGAGCACTGTTGGGGTAAATTAAAAACTCTTTACCATGATTTTTATGTTTTCTCACGATGTTTCCTCTCTGTATCTAACTCTCCGACTTCTCCTCCTTCCCTCCAAACATATACTCCTAACCTAAGTATACTGCTTTTTCTTTTCAGTTTCCAACCCATATTCTTTTTGTCTCCTAGCTTAGTCATTTGCATTGCCTCTGCCTGGAATACTCTTTCTCTTTAAAGATCTTCTTTCACTAACCCCTATTTGTCATTTGTGTCTCACCACAAGTGTCACATCTTCTGGGAAACCTTTCCTATCTCCTTATATCTCGACTGTTTTTTTTTTTTAATAATGCTCCCTCATTACCCTATGTCTCCTAGAATCGTTCTTATCAGACGGTACTGGGCTGTCCATTTGCTATATTCTTCTTCATAATTATAAGATCCATAAAGGCTTGTTTACCTTGTGAACTAAAATAAAATCTTAAGCCTCCCCAGCTTAATGGACTGAATGGACCTCCATTTGGCCACGGGGACCCCAGAGACACCCTAAAGCTGAGTTGCTGGCCTTGAGAAGGGAGGTCAGACATCGTCGTCATGCCCCCTTCTTTTCTTGGAGATGTCCTTTGTAACTCATTAGCAGGCCTGAGGCTATGTAAGACAAAGCTTAAACCACACCTGCAGGTCAGCAGTTTACTTAATAGATCACTTGAGTCTGTGAATATGTCCAGTGGATTGTCTCTGATTAACAGACTTCTTTATCTTAACTTAAACATTCCAAGCCTTTAGACAAAGCTTCATTTCTTTTACCAATTACAAATCTTTAAACCCACCTATAACCTGTAAGGCCCTGCTTCGAGATGCCCCACCTTTTGGGCCAAACCAATGTACGCCTTCCATGTACTGATTTGTGACTTTATGTGTAATTCCTCTCTCTCTGAAATGTATATACAAAATCAAACTGTACACCAATCACAGTGAGTCTAATTGTTCAGGCTTGTTGGGTATCGTTCCAGGCCCTGGTCTTCAAACTTGGCTCAGAATAAACCTCTTTAAATTATTTTACAGAATTTGACCTCTTTTCCATCAACAACCTGTATTGTTAACACAAAACACAGCATTTGGCACATAGTAGTATCCTGATAAATATTTGATGAAAGAATGGAGTAAATGTGCTTTACCAGCAAATGACAAACCCATGTGTAAAACCCAAGATTATCTTTGTTCCAAGATTGTTCTCTAAGCAACTGCACTCTGCTGCCTCCATTTCAAAAATTAGTGAACTGTGGAAGATAAGGCTAGAATAATTTTAAAATAAAGCAGAGAGAGGCTAACTATTTGCAGGACAAACTCAGGAAAAGCATGTAATTCTAATAGAAAAAGCTGAAAAACCTGTGCCCTTTGGTGGCAAAAGTTAAGATTTAGTACCATAGGAAATCAGACCTCACAAAATTTGGCATTCTGTGCGCCAAGCCAGTATAAATCAAAGTTTAACTGTGTTGTTTTCAAAGAAAATATCAGTATCAGTTGAAATAAAATATTTTTAACAAAAATTTATAATTGCTTTACTAATACAGAATCATATTGCAAGGGAATATTTTTCTTTCCTTTCCTTAAAAAAATATACTTTTGTTTAACATTAAGGTACTAGTCTAGAACTATTCAAATGTAACTCTTTGCTTGTTTAAAAGTGTGGCAACCTGAACTGAAGAATTTCAGGATCCTGCATGTGGTAAAAGGCTTTTAAAATATACTCTCCACCCTTCAAACCAGGACTGTAATTCAATGCTTCCTTTTTATTTTTATATTTTTTTCCCAGAGTTATTTTTTAAAAGTCTTTTAGCTCCAGAGAATCATCAGAGTACTTGTTAGTCAGTGCTTTTATTTGATAGCATGCACATTATTATTTGAAATCACTTATGATAATTATAAAGCACTATTACAGAGGCCCACCCTATCCACAGGGTGCACAGGCAGCCAGAGTTCTGTAATAGCCTGGTTCAGCTCACCTGAGAACCATTAAATATTCACCAAGGAAAACATATTCCGTTATGAATATGTATTGCATTCATTACACATCATAGTAGTGGAGATGTAAATAGTGGGTTGATTTCTACTTTTCTTTTTTCTTTCTTTCTTCTTTTCTTTTTATATAGTAGAAGAAAAGGTCTTTCCCTTTCTCTCTTTGACCTATACTTACTTCTGGTTTGTGTGCTTCCCAACCTGGCCACATATTTTTCATCAAAGAGATACACAGTAGAAATACCACACTAAGTCTAGTCTAGGATATTCACCTGGTTACATTGCGGCTCAAGTTTAAAATAGTCATACAAGGTATGAAACTAAAATAACTCATTCAAAATCAGAAACACAGAATTAGACAATTCATGAGCCCAGTGGATTTAGATTTCATTTTGTAACGTGTTGCTGTGGTGTCTGAATGGCTGAGCTAGGCTGGTCCAGGTCACTGGAGGTCAGGAACTTATTCCGTGCTTGATCTCGATCTGGATTTATTCTACCTATAAGGCTATGTTTGCCCAGTTAACTGTTGGTAAGGATTAACTGGAAGATTAGTTTATTATGCCTATTAAATTAAAAATCAAAATTAAATACAGTTTATTTCAAAAACCTCTTGGGAGTCTTTATATTTTACAAATAAGGATTTTTAAAAATGTTATAGCCTTTAAGTCCTTATCTGAAAAAAATTAGTAATTTGGTGATTAGGCCTATTTTTTATGGTATTTAATAATATCTCTCAAGCATAAGTAAAAGAAAGAATCACACAGATTGTTAAAAATTCTGAATTCTTGTTTGCCTACCCCTCTGTGCCGTCTGTGAGATTCTGATTTGCTTGTAGGGCCCAGTAATCTGCATTTCAATCTACACTCTAAGTAGTCTATAGGCCATATTTTGAGGAAAAAAAATGCTCTCAGTGACTCTCAAAGACCCAATACTATTAAATCATGTCGTCTTCTACTCAAAGATAAATTCTGCTTTGTTCACTGTGGTATTGTTGGTAGGACCACATTGTAGGAGTTTTGTAACCTAGTGTTCTCATTGTAAATGGAAAGGATCGTTCCATCACTTACAATCATTTGGCAGTTTATCTGAGACAACTGACAAACTAGCTTCTTGCACAGTTATGAGGATGCTTCTCTCTCCCTTCACGTCTGTTCATTTCTCTAGATTTGCTGCTTCTGTGTTTTCTACAAGTCTTTTGCCTGTTGTTAATATGCTTCTTCCATCTATGCTTATCATCCAGATTTTACCTGTTGTTCAAAATAAGGTGCAAATGTTACTAAAACCTCTCATATGCCCTCAAATTAAAAGAATCTTTTATTACCCAAACTCCCATACATTTAAAATGTGCCTGTCTCATTGCATTTACTATGTTCTACTGTGTAATATACCTATGTCTGTACATCCTCTTTTATTAGACTCCCTGATTTGGTTTTACTTTTGTGTTCCACAGTAAGTAACTGTGTTTGGCTTTAAAAGTACTCGTTGGTTTTAAAAGGTTATCGGAATGAACATAGTTTGTTGGACTGTAATAGCAACTCGTATATCCTCATGCAAGTATCTATTTAATCAATGTACATTTATTAAACATATATTTATCCTGCAATCTGCTAGGTCCTATATGTGCTTGGTATCATGAAGGCAAAAGACCTCAATAATTGACCTTGTATTGAGCTCTTTATGTGGTTGCGTGGATATCTTTTGTGTGTGGTCAGGTCATTGGCTCATTAAATGTTAAATGTTTGTCATGTGCATAAATGAGCCAAAAAATAGCCCAAAAGTATGTACACTTATATTTCATGAGAGTACACACCTGAATTTTATGTACCATAAAGATATGTTACATTGTTTTTCTTTTTAACACCTTCAACTGTTCTTTCTTTTTGAATACATGTGTGTGTATGCGCAAATATACATGCACAAGCATTTGGGCAAAGTTTTAAAAACCAAAAGATAGAACAAGGTACAAAGTTGAAATAATTTGCTTCTCTTCTGTCTGTTCTTATCATTTCAGATGATGGAAAATTATCCTTTGAAGAATTCAAAGCCTATTTTGCAGATGGTGTTCTCAGTGGAGAAGAATTACACGAGCTCTTCCATACCATCGATACGCATAATACTAAGTAAGGAGCTTTTTTATTACAGGATTCTGTAAATGAGGACGAGAGAGTGTGAATGATTATATACCTGTTAAGGAGAGAGGGAGGAAAGATGCAGAGAGTTCATTTTGTCATGTTTGCCTATGTTTAATCCTGAGATACCCCCTCATTAATAGTTAAAATGCTTTGAAAGATTGAATTTGAACCCCCAAACAATGATCTTTTATCAGGAGCTGCTCTAATGTGGTTTTAGATTGTGCCCTTTTTGCTGAATGTAAAACAAAATTATAGATTAGAAATAATTCTAATTCTGTCATTGACAAAAAAGTAGAATGTTGCCTTGTTACTAAGGCTTTTTCGGCTAATTTGCTGTTTAAAAATTGTTCTTAGGCCATTCTTAGATTAACATAATGAAATGGAAGCATTGTATTAATAGGAGTTATCTGGACAATTCAGGTGTGCTGAATTCCAAATCACTGTTACCTGAGAGATGCAGGTAATGCAGGACACAGAATTATCTATGAATGAATAGTCAATGTATACAGTGATCTATCCATTTTATTTATTTACCTATACAGCTATCTCTCTTGCATTTAGTATAACATTTATGACGTTTCTATTTATAGTCTTACTTTGCTTAAAAATATAAGATAAAAAGGACTTTAGAATATAGAAAGAAATGAGCTGCTCGTGTTGGGTGATTGAAACAAATCACATTATTTGTGACAATCACAATTATAAAACTCTAATGTGAAAAACCACCATTTCAGCCATGCCTTGAGACTCATCAGTGTGTGTATTGCTTAAACAATCACTGTCTTGCTTTATGCAAAATGTTGAGATGGTTCCAGGCAGTGAACCAGCATGCCAAGAAAATACTCTTGGGCTATATATATCTATAAACAGACATTTTCTAAAGGCTAACTATTAAGAAAAATTAAAAGATTAAATTCACTCTCCTTAAGCAGCTGAATATTTTTATAACAACCAGTTTGTAAGTTTCTTGACTTCAGTGAGGTTTCAAATTCTTTATGAAATAAATGAATTAAGATTTTCCTGTTAGAAATAGTATTAATGGGCAACTGTATCAGAAGTTCCCTTCTGTTCAACAAATCTATCCTGTCAAGTCCCTCGTAGGTATTGGTTGTCCAACTTGGAACCAGCGTATAGTTTACTGGAGAAATAGAGCTACTACTTGATAATGTCAGTGTAGCATCATAAATGCTGCAATTGAGGTATGCACAGGACACTTTGGGATCACATGGAGGGAATTTTAGCCCAATTTGTTAGGTTCAGGGAATGTTCACAGGAGCTGAGTCATTATAAATTCCCTTGGTAAAGAAAGGGGTAGGGAGGAGCATGAGCAAAGGACTGGCGGCAGAAAGTGAGTAGGAGCGGCAAGTATTTTCTTTATTACTGAAGTGTCAACTGTAAGGCTGAGAGTGAGAGGAGATGAATCTGGAGAGGAAAGAACAGACCAGACTAGAAGGAATTTGCATTCTGTGATTGCAAAAGTGTTTCAGCTTTGTCCTGTAGACCAGGGAAAGCTATTAAAGAGCTTGAGCCAGGGAGAAACATCTTTGCCGGTCATTATGGCCTTACTGAAGGACAGGCTTAAAGTGGTAAAGATAGAAGAGGAATACAGATGATTTTCGTTGAATCCTTAAATTACTACTGGGAAAGAATGTTTATTCATGAAAGACATGTTGTACCATCCTAAGAAATGATGCTTGAAAGGAAAAAAGAGCAGAGGCTCCCTTTGTGGCTCATGTGTTGGAAGCTGAGATGCTAATACTTCATCGTGCATGCTCATTAGTTCTGCTTCATTACATTATTATTAAAGTTTTAACAATATCTAGATTTCAAACATTTATTGTCATAGTTCCAGAATTGGCATCATGAAGAGTTTTCAATACATATCTACCAACGTTAATGAAAAATAAATTTTTCAGTAGATCTTCTTGGCCCAGATTTGCTATTTTACTTATATGTTTATCAGTTTGGATGACTTGGCATAGCTTTAAGATTTCTAAGTGCTAAGGAAGCATAGGTAATGATTTATACATAAAGTCTAAAGGAATAGTTATTGCTACCGGTTACTCTCATAGGCATTAGTAATAACAATAAGTTGTTTCTGATCCTAATGGTGTTCAACCTAATTTGGAGCTAAAGTATATTATGTAGAGACTTCTGAATTATATTCATGAAATTCCTTTCTTAAAAAAAGTATGTCAGTGTCAGGCTTTGATCTTTTACAGAGATTAATTCAAACGTTGACACAGAAATTCCAGAGCTATATTTGAAGCAAGTGGTAACTTTCATCTTTGAATGACCCAAGTTTTATTAATAATTATTTTAGTGATTATACTGTATATGCCAATTATTTTTCCCCTTCCATACACCTTCTAAGGAAATGTGTTCTCCTCCCAAATCCTGCCACTGCCACGACTCAACATCCCTGACTATTTTTATTTAATCAAAAGTACATCCTAGCCTGAAGGAGCCAGTCACACCTAGGCTGGACCAAACCAACCAGACTCACTGTCTCTCACTGTTTGTGGAGGGCTGTGAAAGTCAGAGTCTATGGACGTCTGCCGCTGAGGCCCCTGGGCCACCTGGTTCCCGCCCCTCTGATGTCTGGAGGTTTAACTTCACCTTGGAGTCCATTAAATCAGTGTTTGTTCAATACATTATATTTTCTTGCTCTTATTCGAATAGGACTCTGTCCCTTGCAAAAGTATGTTCTATGACAGTGTTACCTCAGCTCATTCCTGCCAGCTATGGAAACCCAAGTCTGTTTGCTACAAACATTAAATTTGCCATGTTTGAAAAGTGACATATCCACTTTGAAAATACTTGGAAAGAAAAAAGGAAAATACTGAGAACATATCTTGCTGGTTAAATTTTTCTCTTTTGTCTCATGAAGAATATTCTTAAAATAGTATGCTTGATCACAAGCAGCAAATATTATTTGGAAGGGTAAATTAGAGTGGTTAGCTATAGTACCATATAATTAAGATATTTTATATATCAAACTTAAGTAAATTATTCATTGTGAAATGACATAAAAACCATGAGGTAAAACTATAGGCTTTCAAAGGTCATGTTTTATACGTAGCTTTCAAATGAGCAAATTACAAATATAGAGTGGTGCAGCAACTAAAAAAAAAGTTTTGACAACTAAAAAAATACAGACTGCCCTCTTCACACACATTTAGGTAGCAGTCATAACTTCCAAATCTAACTCTGGTTTTTCTCTTTCATGCATGTATTTCTTTGATCTTTAATTTTAAAAAATCAATATGTTCATTTAAGAAATTCTCTTAAGAGGACTTCACTGTAGTTTTTTTTTTTTCTCATGCCCTGGAATTACTTAGATCTTTTCAGTCAAATTTCCTTCATGAATCCAAGTAAACTGAGACAGACAAACAGAAAAACAAACCCCAAACACATCCAACCTCATGAGAATTTATATTTTTGAAATGATGCAAAGATTTCTGTATATGAATGTTACCAAGATTGGAAGTATTTCAGGTCTGAATCAGAGAGGATGTTTTTAGTATATTTCAAAACAAACTACCTGTATCAACCACATGTTCCTCCATGTTAAGGAAAAGTGTCTTGTGAGCTGTAGTCAGCCTTTCAGCCTGCCCAGGGGACAAGCTTAATCTCAACCCTCTGTATAATCTTTTTCTAATGAGAATTCCATGAATCATCCTACTCGTTTGATGCTGTATTAGAATCCTAGTACAGTGAATGTTCTACCAGAAATTATATTCCTAATCTATATAGCCTGAAGATTTCATTCAGAGCACAGACTTTAGAAGTGATAGGAACCCTGAGTAAAAGTAGGAGAAATTTGAAAGCATTGGAAGCCTAACTTTCTATCACCTTTTTAATGATTATTTTAAATTGGCAGATCTTTTCCATTATGTTTGAACATTTGGAGAGTTTTTTGAGTTATATCTTGCAAAGAGTCATTGGTTGAGTGTGGAGCAAAAGACCTGCTTGTTTCTGTGGGCGGTAGTTGGGATATGTGGCCATGGCAAAGGAGAAGAAGGTCAAAATATGTTTGTTGAAACCTTAAATGTCTTAAGCTTTAAGAGAAGTACGTACAATTTAATATTCTGAAATATTCTTAAGAATGTCATGTCCATCTTACTAAAACTTTCGTGATTTCACAGATTTTTGTCAAGCCTCATTTTAACTATTTTCTCTCTGGGTCCAATATGCCTAATCTTTCTTTTTCTTTAAAAAAACAAATTGTTAAATCTCTGAGTCATTTTAGTTAGTCTTATCACATCTCTTCCAGTTCCTTTAAAGGTTTTTTAAACACATGTTTTTCTCAATGTTTGTAAAAGTTACTGTTCAGAAAAGAATAATTTAGAGCCCTTAAAATGTAAGTTTTTTAGAAAAGACAATATTAGCAAAAACTAGATCTGCAGGTTGGTGGCTTACAAATTGGGACCACTACAGCAGTTAGAAAGCAAGAATAAATAGAGAGAAGATCATTAGGTCAAAAGGAAACTTCCATGGTTCATCAAAAGGGTTCTCACTGATCAGAAAATCAGTTTGTCTACATTTTGCAGTCAATTATAGGAAAACATGAAGAATTTAGCATAAATGCTTGTGATGTTAACCATGGCAGAGGGAGGAAAAAGATCCCCTGGGGACCCAAAGCAATTTTCCCAGGATACTGTACTTTGGAGTTCCAGATTGTCAGGGCAGACCAAATGGTAGACCAGATGGAAGTTTTGCTTCTGGGTCAGAAAATGAACATACAGAAAAGCATCCCAGGGCCTTCAGATGGGGGTCTGTGACTAGAAATAGATGACTGATATCTTCTGATCAAATGTTCTTTCTTCCAAGCTAAAATAATTTCGGGGGTGCTGGGCAGTGGGATTAACCCAGCACTTGTTAAATCACTGAAGCACACCAAAACAGCAGAAGTATCACCACCTACTAAAAGAGGTCCATCTTGAGCTAGCACTGAAAATCTAAAAAGCTATTTCTTAAACTAAACTGAAATTTGTCTCTCTCAATTTCCACTTGGTCCTGCTCCTTAGAGTCATTCAGAATATGAATATTTTGTGACAAGTCTTTCTGATATTTGAAGACAGTTTTCATGCACCAGTGCTGAGATAAAGTCCCATAATAACTGGAGAGAAATGGTATCGAAGGATTTGTTTCAGATGGCGGAATTTTGTTCCTTCTGAAACAAACAAAAAAATTTGCTCATCCTGTATTTGTACATGACAGATAAATTCTAAAGCTTGATGAGTGTTTTATGAAGGCACTTTCTCTCTTATTTATCACACTGCTTAAGTGGACATATTTAGTGGGCAATAGGAAAAGAAGACAGTATCAATACCCATGGAATAAGCAGTGGGTTATTCTGAAAAGCATGCAATACAGTTTGCATGGCATTGCAACTAGAAAGTTTATTGCAATTTCAATAATGCACAAGCCTGTTAACATAGCCTATGCCATCTGACTAGAATTGAAGACTTAGAAAGCAGCACCAAGACTTAAGTGCTTGGAGAATAGAATAGGTCACAATCTGAGGTGTGTGTGGCATGATGTAGAGGTGCACAAGCCAGAAGTCAGAAGAGAGAGAAAGAGGGGTGGTGTAGCTATATGTCAAGAGAGCAAAGTGAAAAATCAAAGTCTGGAGTATATCCAGCTAACATGGAGTGGACAGACTGGGTGTGCCAGGACTGAGTTTCTGCAATACAGATTTGGCTAAAGAGCCTTGACAGGAGGGAGCTCCATATATTCAGATGAGGCCCAAGCTGGCCATGAGGAAACTAGCAGATAACACAGAGTCCAGATAGAACGTTTCTTTCTGTCCATGACCAAGGCTTAGCTATAGAAACTAGGCAGTGGGCTGATCTTTTTCCAGGCTCTAAGTAGCCTTCTTGGCATGAACAGATAAAGGCCAGCAGATGTATGCTGTTTTCGAGAGAAAGGCATGATTTTCAGAATGCTTTGGATGCCAAATCAGGGATGGAGTCAGAGGAACCACAAAGCTGCAGAGAAAGAGAATAACATTCTTTTGACAGATTTTCCTCAACTTCTCCTAGGCTGTCCTTGTTAGAAGTCACAGAAGCGCAAATGACACTGTAGCAAGCAGGACTTACTGGTTTTGTGACTGAAACGTGAGTTAAGCTGACTTAGGGAAATAATCATCTGGCTCATGTGTCCAGAGATAGGTTTCACGTGTGCTGGAGCTTGGTACTCAAATGGCACTGCTAGAAGTCTGTCTTCTGTCATTTCTCACCTCTTTTTTTCTCGGCGTTAGCTGTTTTCTTGGGAGGACTCTCTCACTGAAAGGTCAAGATGGTTACTAAAAGCTCAAGGTTCATATTGCCACCAGCTTGGCAAACTCTCAGAGAAACCTCTTTTCTTTCCCAAAAGTCCCAGCAAATTTCTGGTCTTGACTCGTGTTAGCCCAGCGTGGATCTCATCTACATCCCTAAATAAATCACGATCTTCAGGAAAACATAATGCGAATGGAACCAGGGTGCTGTTTCAGAATAAAGGGGAATAGATGCTGGGCAGGTAAAACTTGAGTTTCCTACAGATTATGTAACTGCTTGTTCAGCCTCAAAGCTTCTGTTTGCCATCTCATATTTTAGAGGAAGATAATCCTCTTCCCCGAGAGGATAAGGATTATGGTGGAGTTTGAACTCCGGCGAGTTTCTACTAGTTGCAGGGTCAACCAGGAAAATCTGAAGCTATCTGTAAGGGAAAAGACTGAAGTCAGGGAGACCCCTTTGTTGTGACAGGCATCCTGGTCCCACTGAGCTGTTCAGGGTCCTAGCCCCTTCCACCCTCACCCTTCCTGACCATCTGACTGTGTCTATTCCCAGTGGTCCTGCCTTCCCATACTCTCATTGCCGGACTGTGTACGTGATGCCCCTCTTTGTCCCTTGTGGTCCTGCCAGCTCTTTATGTCTTCAGGCACTGCAAAGCCTCAGACTTAGAAACTCCTGGTCTTTTTCCCTTAGTTTTTCTCCATAATCACCCACCTAGTTTAGATATTCTGGATAGTTCTCACATATTGCATTCGACTTTTTTCTTGAGAATTTAAAAATTAGAAATAACTATGTACATGGCTAAGAGAATCTCTATTTGACTATATCCTATACCTGTATGGGATATAATCATATAGTCTGGCAGCCTTACCAGCACTCACCCTAATCTATTACCAGGTCTGCATTATTGAGTCCATGTGGACATTAGAACTAACCTGTGGTCATCAGATTTCCTCTTTATTCACTCCTTTTTTAGATATACCTTTCACTTCAATAATTACTAACACATTTACTTGCTTTGAGAATGTTTTTCTCTAGCTCATAATGATATGGAGAGAAAAAAAAAAAACAACCAACCTATTTCCTGAGAGTTACTTTTAAAACTCTTCTTTCCTGCGAAGGCATTTCATTGGCATCACCACCTTCTCCTAAATCAGGCCACTCCACAATCTGCAGAGTGGATTGGGGCGGAGGATTCTTCCCTGGAGGAAAAGTACAGAATCAACAAACAATATTAGCATAGTTCAGAGGATTTATAAAGGAGAGAATTTTAAAGGGATTTTTTTCAAATGACATGGAAATGGTTTGTACTGACTTACAATTTCCGAAAAAATAATTGGTCCTAATTTTTCTCATGAAGATGATAGTCAAATCAAATTTTGTGTTGCGGCAGTTCATACATAACTTCTAAAAGGTATTTAACTTCTAAAGGAAATGTTTAATTTCTAACTAAATAAGGAAATACATTTATTAAATGACTGTGTACCACGTACTTGTCCCATCTTATTTAATGGACATAAAAACCAATGTATTATTATTCACAGCCCAAGCTAAGCAATCTGATACAAGAAGTTAAATAACTTACCCAAAGTTACACAGATAGTATGTGTAAGGGCCTGGAATTTTCCCAAGTCTGCCTAAAAACAAACTGAAAACTCTCTTCATTGTCATGCCACCTCAATAAAATTTCATCCTTTTAGCTGTCTGTTTGTATATCAGAAATCAAAATATTCCAAGGCCAACTTTAAAAATCCCTTTCAGGTATTTTATCCTTCATGAAAAGATAGTTAATTCTCTCCAGTAGCAGAATACATTTGGATGTACAGTATAGAGGTAATTGCTTTAATTGCTGCCTTTATCTCTTTTCTTTTTATATCTATTATGTAGGGTTTTTGCAGTGTAGGAGTTTCTGCAATGTAGAAATGTTATTCTTTTTTCTGTGGACATTGTGTTCATTCTTTGCACATTTTGCCTCCTTGTCTTCTACCTTTATACCTGGAATTCATCATCTACTTTTAGACTTAGTTCCTCACCGCCCTCCATTCTATTACTTTGCATTTGCCTTGTTTTCTACATGGTTCTTCAGAGCACTTGGTGTTTTATTGTTTCCTTTAATCATTTATATCAAGAACTTCTGCTTTTAAACTTTTTCAGGTATTTTTATATTTTTAATCTTATCTACAGAATTATTTGGGAGTTGTCATCTATTCCCCAATAAAGAGCTTGAATTCTTTTTAAATCTTAATTGAACTCTCTTCCCATCAGCCATGATACAGTTGCCAATGGCGAACTCAAATCAATTGCTACTCAAAATAAAAATTATCTACTGAGGAATCTAGGTGAATGAATTATTCAGATAAATGCAGTGTTTTCTCATACCTCACCAATATCCACCATATGAATGAAATCAATTCAGTAAAATCGTAATCCAGTCTCTTTAAAATTCATGATGCTCGCTTCTTGAACAATTTCTTCTCCCATATTCAATGCAACAACAAATCCTTTTTTTTAAATCTTCACTACCACTACCTAAATACAAGCTCTCTGTTTTTTACAACTACATTATTCTCAAGAATGATCAGTTTGATGAAATAATTACAATTGTTCTTCTCTATCACTCCTCAATATTTTAGAATTTTTGAAATAAATGTAGATTACAAATAACTTGAAAGTCATTGCTTACTTTTGAAGTGAAGGGTTTTCAAGAGCAATTTTTTTAGGAAAATATTTTCCCTCATTGCTATGGTTTGAATGTGTCTCCCTAAAATTCATATGTTGAAATATAACCTCCAAGGTGATAGTATTAAGAGGTAGGACCTTTGGGAAGTGATTAGGTCATGAGGGTTCCACTCTCATGAATGGGATGAATGGTCTTATAAAAAAGACCTGAGGGAGTTTGTTACCTCTTCCACCATGTGAAGACAAATAGAAGGTGCCATCTATGAGGAACAGGCCTTCATCATGCACTGAGTCTACTGGTGCCTTGATCTTGGACTTCCCAGCCTCCAGAACTGTGAGCAATAAATTTCTATTGTTTATAAATTACCCAGTCTAAAATATTTTGTTAGAGCAGCCTGAAAGGACTAAGACACCCACAAATAAGATAATATAACACATACATATTGTAAAAAGAATTGAAACAATATAGAAAATCATAAGAAAACATAAAACACCTGAAACCCCACTACATTGAGGTTACCACCAATAGCATATAGTTTCCATAACTTCTAATGTATGCATTCTATTTTAATCCTGGAGAACTATTTTCTCTTGGCTTTTTTCCCTCTTCCACTGTGCATCCTTATCCCACCCCGATAACCAATCTTTACCACCTAAACTATGATCTTATGTATTTTTCTCCATGCTTATGTAATCATACACACATTTGTATATCTCATGAAACTCTTCCCTGACCATCCTTATTAGATCCAATTTTCCATTCTGCATTCTCATTGTAGCATGAACGTCTCGCCACAGCACCTATATTAGTTATAATTTTATATTAATATTTATGATGTGTTTATTTGATTAGTGTTCACCTCCCCTAGTCTAAACTCCATGAAGGCAGAGGTTATTACTATTTTCCTTTCCATTAATTCCCAGCATAACGTATAGTACATATTGCAAGCCCAGTGAATATTTGAGGTGAGAAGGGATAAAATCCGGCTTGCCCACACCTCATGCTATGCACTTTGCCTGAATAGCCTTGCCACTCCACTCTGCATAATAAAGTTTTTCAGGCATCTAGGTTCACCCAACTCCATAAGAAATAGCGTTACAATGTGGAAAGAACTGAGGCTTGACAAGCTTGGGTTTAAATCCCTCCACTATTTAGCTATAAGGACTTTGGATGGTCATTTCTATGTATTGGACTGTACTTTCAGTGGCTGTAAAAGGGAACCAACGTAAGAACCCGTTTTGCAAAATTTAGCAATAATATATAGGCACCTGTCACAAAATAATGATGATGATTAAAATGTATTCACTAACCTTTCCTTCTTTCCTGGATAATTGTCTCTCTCCAAATTTCTGTAATTACAGTTTATGTCTTCAAGAGGTACCATTTAATTATATAATATTTTCTGTTATTTTTGCTAATTGTTTCATTAGCATATTAATCTTGTTTCCAAATCTAATTATAAACTCCTTTGAAGCAAAGACTATTGTTTTCCACTACTTCCAGTAATTACTGTAACACATTCAGTAAGTACTTGGCTACTTGATTGATTGATATAGAAACAGGATATATTGATTAGATATGAGAAAGGCATGCACAAGTACAATGCTGGTAAATTTTAGAGTTTAGACCATGGCTGATTAACTATAGAAAGGGTAATGCCATTAACAGATCCTAGCAAATACAGGAGAACTGACTCTTTTTGTTTGGAAAGAGTGAATGATAAATTTGGCGTTAGTCTCCCAATTAAACTTAAGCTGTTTCAAAGTTTACTTCTATTTTAAAATAGTATCTCCTGTGAATTAAAGGCCATGAAATATTATTTTAGATATAAATTTGGATTATTTTCATATTTAACAAATACAAAATATGTTCTAATGAAGAATTTCTCTTTTTCCTAATATAATGAATAAATATTCATGTGTGAAAAAAAAAGTTTCCATTGTTTCAAAAGGAGCTCCTACTACATAGAATATTATATTCTTTGTTCTGATCTTAAAACCAGGGAGAAAAAATAGACTAAATAGCAAAAGCTTTTAGTAGTGAATTCAAAATATAAGGAGAAAGCTAGGCATGATTATCAGCTGAATGTTATTCTTGTCTCACTAATGGGTTTAGTGGTTTAATTTTATTTTTAAGTTTTTCTGGGAATCTATTTTTAATCAGCTCTAGATTAAAAACAATGATTCAGAATAATTAGAAATCTACCTAAAGTGGCTATAGATTTCTGATAATTAGCGTAACTAATTTTTCCTCTGTTGTCCACTATCCTCACTGCCATCAGCGAGGTTGAAATTAATAAATTCTGACATGACACTGGCACAAAGAGTTTCTTTTTTTTCCTGTATTTTGTTTAAATTGTGAATAGTTTCCAAGGGAAAATTCAGATGATCAAACTTGATAGCTATTATTCCAATTGAGTGTGAAGCTTCTAAAAAATTAGTCATTTATTCCCTAATTATTTATTTTTTCATTAAGTATTTACATTTATCTATAATGGATACCATGTACCACGTATTATACATAAGTGAATAAATATTGCTTCATATTTATGGGAAGCTGACATTGATGGATAGAAAATTGTTTTTCAAATATCTCATGGCGGGCTGATTTTTTGCTAAAGTGGAGGCAATGGCTCATACTATGATAGGGGAGCGTGAGAAGCACTCTTGCCCATTAATATTCCCATCTCTATGTCTGTCTTTAACCCAGGGTCTTTACAATAGTTAATTCTTGTTGATAAAATGTACTTTAACTGTTTACAACTTTCATACAAAAAAATCATTAAATTTGAACAACCTCTCTTGTAACAAAAATTAGATTGTATGAAAGTTATTAATGAGAAACTAACTTTTAGAAACTAGTTCCAGCAAGCCAAAGATGCCTGGGTACTGTGCTTATCTCGGGGAGGTCACCTGCCTTACTTTGGCCAAAGGTGAACCATTTAAAGAAATAACATAGACAGGGGAAATGAGATCCCATTACAGTAGGCCCCCTTACCCATGGGGGCTATGTTCCAAGACCTCCAGTGGACACTTCAAACTCCAGATAGTACGGAACCCTATATAGACTATGTTTTTTTCAATCTGATAACTGAGATGTCTTTTAAGTGACCAATAGGCGGGTAGTATATAGATTGTAGATAGATTAGACAAAAGGATGATTCAAGCCATGGGTAGGACAGAGTGGGGCTGCAAGAGATTTCATCACACTCAAAACTGTGTACAATTTAAAGTTTATGAATTGTTTATTTCTGGAATCTTCTATGTAATATTTTCAGACCATGGTCAATTGTGAGTGACTGAAACCAAGGAAAGTGAAACTGGGGATAAAGGAGAAACTACTGTACTTGAAAAATGACTGATCAGGGCCGCTTCTGTGGATTCATCAAGAGTCAAATAGGGAGAATTACCATTTGACCTTTATTTTTAAAATATAAGTGGAAATAATAGAAGTATGTCTAGTGTCTCTGAGTCCCTTCCTCTATCTGGTTTCTCTCACTCTCTCACTCACTGTGATCCTTTTCCAGGTTTAATTGAGACAAATTGTTAAGTCTATACCAGACTCACTTAAATTAGAATGGACTGTAAGAGGTCTCCAGTCATTGAATTTTTGTTTTGCTGTTTATTCCACTTGTCTCTTTGCATTTCTACCTCTCTTCTGAATTCCTAACCCTGAATTTTTGCCCTTTATATTTTACATTTTAAAATCTCCTTATTGTCCATAGAGCTAACTATCTATGTCCCAGCTGGTTCATGAAAACTCACTGGAATTATGTTTTTGAAATAGAATATATTGAGAGACATATTCCAATGAAAAAAATCAGGATATATTTTTGTTGAATGTATGAAAAAGTATTATTCTCATTGTATTCAATTGAAACTATTCTCTGGGGTGAAGAAAGTACAGTAAGTCTTCACTTAACGTCATCAACACGTTCTTGCAAACTGAGCCTTTAAATGAAACCACTTATAAGGAAATCAATTTTCCCACAGGCCAATTTCTTGTCAAACCGTCATCAATGTTCTAAATAAAGACCTAAAACACTTCTAATATTAAACAGTGAAACACACTTAAGGAAGATTATTAAAAACAAGATAATTATTTATTCAGTTATTACAGTTTGAGGTTGGTGATAGTCTGAGCCCATCCCAGCAGCTCAGGGGACAAGGCAGGAACCAACCTTGGACAGCACACGTTACATCACAGGGCGCACTCACATACACCCACACTCACTCCGACTGTGACAGTGTAGACACGCCAACTCACCTCAGGTACAAAATTTCGGAATGTGGGAGGAAACCCACACAGACGTGGGAGAATGTACAAGCTCCACACAGACAGGACCCCAGGTCAGGAATTAATTTTTTTCTTCAATGTTATAACAAAACAGTGTCAAAATAATGATATTCAAGGACCTGCTATAATCTAGGTTTCAAAACCTATGACAGAAATCTTTTTCATTGTCACAGACTACACTGGAAATTTCCATCCTTGATTTGTTATTTAAAGTCTTTGGCACCAGATTTCTTAACCCGAGCAAAATCAATTCCTGGAAATTTAGTATAAAATTAAATACAAAATATTATAGATATTGTACATTTTTATTTTGAAGGACATGGAAAGGGAATGATTGATACAGTCTACCAGACTGTCAATGTTATACACCAAAACAGCAAAGACCCACTACTCATCTTCGCTCTTAACTTCTAAATCTAATTAGTCATCAGCTCCATTAGTCTTTTACAAATCATTTTTTATTAACCCTGCTACAGCAAAAAACAGTTTAAATATTGTAAGAGGCTACCACTAAAGGTCAGTGAAGTTTCTTGAGAATTCTAGGGGAGAGGATCCAGGAGATTAGGGAGAGAGGAGGCTATTAAAATTGAACTTTGAAGTTAACCCATGTCTAACTCATCACGCGAGGTCAATTCTGTTTTGTCCATACAAACTGAGCTTGCCATTCTTCCAACAAAGAGTTACTGAGTGTTTTTACTCTGTGCCATATATAATGCTAAGTACTGGCAATACAGTGGCAAACAAGGGATTTATAGTTTAGCAGAGAAAATAGACAACAAATAACTTGATTAACTATGACAGAGAAATACAGTGCTTTGTGGGGGGGGGGCATGCTAACCTCTTCTTAAGTGTCAGCCAAGATTTCTTAGAAGAAGTGACTTTAAAGCTGAGTCATAAGGTATTATTGAGGAGAGATGGGGATGGAGATGAGAGAGGTTTTCAGACAGGGAGAAAGCATATGTGGAAGCCTGTAGGTGAGAGAGAGAGTGGCAGGTTGGAGGAACTGGAAGACGCTGGGCATGCTGGGAGTGTCAAGTTCAAGGGGAGATGACGAGAGAGACTAGGCAGGCAGGCAGGAGCCCCGACTGTGAAGGGTCTTGGGAACCAGCAGGGCATCCGGATTTCCACCCTTAGGTCAGTGCACAGCCTTTGAGGGAAGTGACTGGATTAGGTTCATGTTTTAGAAAGATGAATCTCTCCAAAGTGAAGAGCGATGGTGGGAGGTGACAAGTCTGGAGACAGAAAACCTAATTAAGAGGCTGCTACAGCTGTGCTTGAAAAAAAAATGTTATCTGGACCATCATTTTGAGGCATCTGTATCTTTGTCTTTCCGAGCTGGCTTAAATCTTTCTGATCTGAAAAGCTTTTGGGTAATAATTATCCTGATGCTACAGGGCAATAACAATGGTTAACATTTATGGATCTTTTACCATGTGCCAGATCCCAGCACTTTCTGTCCCTTGTGTGTTTAATCTTTACAAGAAAGCTATGATTGACTCCATTTTGCACATGAGGAAACTGAGCCACAGTAAGATTGAGTCATTTTCCCAAAGTCACACAGAGAGGAAGGGTTAAGGTTTGGCAGTCTGGCTCCTAACCACTACTCTATACAGCCTCCCATAACATCCAGCTTTGTACACTGCCTTGGGGTCTGGCAGAGCAGTGATCTTCATTCCTTTTTGGAAGGCCCTGGCCAAGCAAATTTTTCAGTGCTTTACTATCTTTGAATATTAAGTGGAGCTAATAGTATTTCCTGGCAGGAAAATTGTGAAAGCTTACGAGCAAATCTTAAGAAGCAGTTTGGTCTGCCAGCCAAGGAAAGTGCTACATAAATATGCGAAGTTTGTTTGACTTAGGTTAGTAGTAGTACTTTGGAGTGCGGAACCACATGACACACAAATTGATTGCTCTTTGCTGCCTCCTGGGTTCAGGACAGGAGAAAAATGGTGGCGGCGGCTGTGAAGTCAGACTGTTCATTTAGTTCTCTCTGCACTATCCTAACTCTTCTTTGCGGGGTGTTGCTGGTATTTGTGGTGAGGGCACAGGCATCATCCAGCAATAGAAATCTAATATTTCAAGAAGCGTTACCAAGGAAGAATAAAATGGTAGTGATCAGCCTATTAAAAGTCATTGAAGTAGTTAATTGGAAAACAGTGCATAGAAATGACCTATCTCGACAGAGAGCCCTTCAAGATTAATATCTTCCTTTCTGAAGAGCCTTAGAAATCTGTGCTCCAGTTGACAGGAATTGCTTTTTTCCTCATTATGTCTTTTTTTTTTTTTTTTTTTTTGAGACAGAGTCTCACTTTGTTGCCTGGGCTAGAGTGAGTGCTCTGGCATCAGCCTAGCTCACAACAACCTCAGACTCCTGGGCTCAAGCAATCCTACTGTCTCAGCCTCCCAAGTAGCTGGGACTACAGGCATGTGCCACCATGCCCAGCTAATTTTTTTTCTATATATTTTTAACTGTCCAATTAATTTCTTTCTATTTTTAGTGGAGATGGGGTCTCGCTCTTGCTCAGGCTGGTCTTGAACTCCTGAGCTCAAACAATCTGCTCGTCTCTGCCTCCCAGAGAGCTAGGATTACAGGCGTGGGCCACCCACCGGCCCCTCATTATGTCTCTAGGGTGTAATAGTATCTAGTAAAATGGGCTTTCTTTGAAAACAGAGATTAGCATAGTATAGAGATGCATGGGAGTCCAAAGGACTTTCACTTCATTAATGATAGGAGAATACTGGAGACCACTTAAGCTCCTGGGTGTTATCTAAGACAGGGAGTTAAGAAATGCCTTAGGTATTTGCGACTCTGCCTCCCTCTCTCTCCTCCTAGTGTTCAGTCTAGCAACAGTGAGAATGGCCTGGGGACTTATTTTCAAGAACAGCAAGGAGAAGGGGACCTGAGCATACAGAGTTTCAGTCTTGGGAGAAAAGAACCCTCTGAATGGATAATGGGCAGGTGGCAGCTCTGAGAATTAAAGGAAAGCAATCTGCATCCTGGTGGGAATTATCACAGAAAATGGTGTGGGGAGGAAGCTCAGGCCTGAGAAGTCATTTAGCCTTAACAATCAGGAACACCTGTAATTCTCTGAAAGGTAGAGCTAGGGGAGCCACTGGGAGTTCCTAAAATGTTCATCCACCTCCAAACTCAAAGGTCAACTTTTGTCCTTGGGCTTGAAGTTGTATCACTGCATATCTATATACCTAACAAAGAGACGTGATATTGCTTCTTTTTGAATTTTTCTATTGTTTCTCATTCCTTAAAGACAAGTGCTGGGTAGGAGGTAGGATTGGTTGAGCTGCATCTCACGTTGTCAAAGATGTCTGCAGAGGAACATCATCCACAAGCTCCCAAGGGCTTGGCTGTGTGGGTGGGCTTGTTGGTTGCTGCTGGCTGTTTGTTTTATGTGGGCAGTCTGCTAGAGCAGCTTGTCTGCTAGAGCTCTTTGCTCCTCAAATGAATCCTGGGCCATCTAGTCCTGCACTGTGCACTATTAGAGCTTTTTGACCACACTCAGAGACTTTTCCAGTGTAGGACATTTTCTATAAAATGACAGAGTGCCAAGACAGCTCTGCCCTTTAGATGGCCAGAGAACTTTCCTTTGTTGTCTTTCTCGATGAATTTCAGAACATGACATGATTTTTATAATGTGTGCCTTGAGTTTTACTAAAGTTGCTAACACCTTTGTGGGTAATTCAAATGGTATGTGATTTTAAGCTCTAGAAAAGTTAACTAAAAATGTGACGGATAGGGATGGAAACGTGTACGGTTTACCCCACTGCTCTGTGCCCCTCCCATCTTCATTCCTTTGACTGAATAGGTGTATAATTGCTGGTCCCTTTTCCCCAACCTATCCAAGAGGGGTATGGATAAATACCTTCTCTAGCCAGAGGAAAGAGAGAGGAATCTTTTTATGCTTTCTCTTTCTGTTCTTTTTCTTTAAGTTCTGAAGCACCTGTGATCTGCAGGGTCACGAATAGAAGATCTTTGATATGCTTAGCATGTAGCAGAGAAATAATTTGATGACCTTTCATTGGCCCCATTGTCTGCTGTTAGAGAGAACTGATTATTACCTGCTCACCAACCAGAACAGTGAGACAGACCTAGGTGACAAGACCTCAAGGACAATTTCAACACTGAACTCTGGGATGTGCTTCATTTCACTTAAATATATATTCATTGTGCACTGGCTGTGAGCTAGAAACCTTGCAAGTGCAAAATCTAGCATCGTTTTTGGACAGCAGTGCTTCCTTGTAAGCTGGATGTTTCCCTTTATATTTTTGTATCACTGGCAATGTGTACCAAGACAAAGAAAAATCCTTGCTTCTGGCAGAGAAATTCTAGGCTAACTCCTTCATTTTACATTTGAGGAAACTGAATTCAAAGGATCTAAAGGACTTCCCAAAATTATGACGGACTCATCCTGGGCTGGAGCCCATGTCTCTTAAACCCATCCCTCCTCTGTTCCATACTGCCTCCTTACTTAAAGTGTGACGGACCATGAAACTCAGATATGTAGGAAAGGGCAATGTCACTTTTTTTCCTGTAACTTAACCTAATTTCCATTTTGAGTTTTCATTCTACCAGGTGGTAGAAATTTAATTTCAGTCAACTCAGGGTCACTCTTCTCCATGCCCGGGGATTGTGTATAGTCTGGGCCATTACCTAGCACAAAATTATGAGGGGGGGGGTCTCTTCCTCTCTGTGCTCAGCTCTCCATGATGCATCCGAGTGATGTCTTCATTCTCCTCTGACTTCTGGGTAGTAGTTGAGACAGGTCCCTGTGCATCTTCCTTTATTCTTAACATCCAGCCCTTTCCTGGTCTGCCAACTGTCTGCGCCATGTCCGAGACCCTGAGGGTTCCTGTAGTGCTCCCAAACCAGTCCCCAGTGCAGGTAATTCTGGTCCTTCTGGCCAAGTATTCCATGCAGATGTGTCTGCTGCTCCTTGTTATGCCCATCGGGGAGAACACAGGCGTTCTATCTGGCAATGGGTCACAGATCCTCCCTATTGTCACATCCCCCCTATTTCCCTGTCTTTTGTTCTAGCCAGACCTTCACCTGATTGGACAAAGCCCACCCACACTGTGAAGGGCAGTCTGCTTTCTCTGTAGTCTACTGATTTCACTGTTAGTCTCATCCAAAATACCCTCGCAGAAACAACCAGAATAACGTTCGACCACATACTTGGGCATCGTGGCCAAGCCAGTTGGCACAAAATTAACTCTCATGCTCCTCTCTTGTCTGTGATCTGCCTTGTTGCTTCTCCAAGACAATAGGAGCCTCGTCAGTACCAGGAGATACTGGAGGGTGCTTTGGGGTAAATGCAGATGGGGAGACGTTGGTTTCTATTTTTTTAAATACCTACCATGCATAATTATATAATGTATGTATTTAGTGACTTTAATTTGAACTTTTCAATATGCTATTTCATAAGTACATTTTGACTTTTGCAGATGTTTATCTTTGATCTTCAAAAAAAAAAAACCTCTTGAAAGTAAGCATTGATTCAGCTTCCATTGATTGCAGTGTTTTATACAAAAAACCAATAAGTTCCATTAATTGAAAAGATTTATTTTAAAACCACAAGGTACAGCACTATGTATTTAAGTGAAAGCTATGCAACTTTGAAGTAATATTTGTCATCAGGAAAACATTTGAAGTATAACTATTTTTATTTAACTTGATTTTAAAAAATTTTTCCTTGAGACTTGCATTTTTTAAATTTTATTTCAGAATATTATGAGGGTATAAAGGTTTTGGTTACATAAATTGCTTTTGTACTGTTTGAGTCAAACTTATAAGTGTGCCCATCACCCAGATAGTGGGCATTGTACCTGTTAGGTGTGAATTTACCCATCCCTCCTCCCCCTCTCACTTGCTTGATTTCTGATGAATGTTATTTCCGTATGTGCGCATAAGTGTTGATCGATTAGTACCAATTTAATGGTGAGTACATATGATTTTTATCTTTATGCAAAATCAAAGGTCACTAGTCTGCTAAAAGTTTTATACAAAATTTTCCTAAGTGAGCAATGGTTGTTGCTCCAAATGGTGGGTTGGTTTTTCTTCCTAGAGTATCATCTGTGTTCTTAATTTTTGAAGTATATTTTCTCTGAGTGATTTTTGAAAGCTGACAAAGTAATGCTTACCTCTTTGAGTTGCTGGGAAACCACAGGGTTTTCTAGCGTGAAGCACCTCCTGGTACATCCTAAATTCTGTGAAGCAGAGAGCAAGCTGGGCTAAGTGAACAAAAAGTGGCATATCCTTAATTACCACAAAATGATACCTAATTACCTTCATGCCAGCTTTAATGTAATACTGAAGGTAGCTGAGATGATGTTAAATTTTAAAGTGAGTTACATAAGACAACCTTTCAGAACTGGAACAACTTCACCAATTTTTCCAACTTGCATTTTAAAAGATATCCCGTGGGTGCACATGTTGTCAGCATGGCCACCCACACTTTGGCCACCGATAGCTGATGCCTTTCTAGGCTTGTTATTATAACAAAATAGCTCTTGATTTAACATTGAAATCGTGGGAGCAATTATTAATATTTCACTGAGCGTGCTTACACTTGCTTTTGATACTTAAAGAAGAAATAGAAAATAACAGACATTTATTGTCATCGAAATGGAAGCTGCAGCAATTTTGTCATAATAGATTTAATCTGTGAACTTTACTTATCTCTAGTTAGATGAAACTGCAATAGTTCTGCAAACCTTACAAAAACTACCTCAGTAAATGTTTTAGAGTTTTCTTATTGCAAGAGACTGGTTATGATTGGTCTTTAGTCCTTCACAGCAAAAGATTTAAGACAGGAAATTTAGTTTTACGTGCATTCAGTAGTGAGATAGCATCAATCAAAAAAAATCAAGGTTTCTTTTTTTTTTTTTTAGTTTTTGCTATGTTCTACTCATTTATTCTACAATTACAATTGAGTGCTTACTATATGCCAAACTGTCCAGACTAGGATTTAAGACTATAGTTTAAAACAATAGAATAATTTGAATTGCTATTTTTCAGGTTTGGTATTGTTATGGCAGAAGATTTCAGAAACTACTTTTTATTTTTTAAATTTCCAATGTTATTTATTTTTAATGCAACTATTAACAAAATAGCCATAGTTGATCATTATGTTTAGCTATAATTTCCATTTTTGTAATAAAATTATCCGCTCTTGTGCTTGAATTCTCTAAAGCAGAAAGAGAAGGGACTGTGGTCTAACATTAGTTTAATATGCCAAAGATGGCAAAGGGAAAGAATAACTCGGTATAACCTGTCAAACACAGTAGTTGCCAATTAACTTCAAATCGTTTAAACTTCTTCTAGATGTCAGCAAGGAAACTTCAAATCATTTAAATTACTTCTTCTAGCTGTCAGCAAGGAACAGAGAGAGGAAGATGAAAATGGAGATGTGGAAAAAAGAAATTAGAGGGACAAAAGGAAAGTAAATAAAGTGGAATAGGAAAAGATAATTACTTGTTTGAATTTAAGACTCATTTTCTTAAATGCAAAATGATTCAATATGTTTAATGAAGTTGCTCTGGAAGAGAAAAAAGTTATCTTCTTTGATAGTAATGTCCCTTGATATTTAGTTCAATGACTTAAAAGATGGCTCAGTGCATAAAGCAGCACATTTCCCCACTAGCATGTTGTGTAAAGAATCAGTAAAAATTAATGAAGAATGGAAAAAAGATTTAGGCTTGAAGAGATCTGGTGCAGTGTCAGATCAGCAGTCTGGAACGAGTAGCAAACCCCGGAGAGTAGAGGAAGACAGGTCGCATAAAGCATCATTTGTCATTAATACAGAGAGATGATAACTATGTAATATGCGAGACAGGAACACTACCCCAATCAGGAAGTGTGCTTTACTGGACAGCTGGGAGGAAAGAGTACTGGATTAGGAAACAGGAAAACTAGGATTTTGGTACTTTGTCTGTATCTTCCTGGTGGGGTTTAAGTCTCTTCGTTTCCATTAAAATCATTAAATTTCCTGTGATATCATGATATAATAGAAATATACTAATATATTTTTGGTCTTTGTCCCTGGTTCCTGGCACAGAGTTTCTAAAACCCTTGGAATTTCTTAAGTGTTAGAGGTGAGAGGAGCATCCTGTGTTATTCACAGTAAACCCCTCTCAGCCATACCTGAGTTTATGCTAATGAGGTGACTCTTGGATGGGCCTGGTTGCCAGAGGAGCCAACCAAGTGATTAGAGAGTTGGAACTTGCAACCCTAGCCCTCAACCTCCAGGGAGGAGAGAGCAGCTAGAGATTAACTTACTCATCAAAGGCCAGTGATTTAATCAATTCTGTGTAATGAAGCCTCCATAAAAACCCTAAATGATGGGGTTAAGAGAGCTTCCAGGGTGGTGAAAACACAGAGGGCATGGAGACTCCACGCACTGCTACCCTCAGCACCGGATCCTGTGCATCTCTTTGCTTTGGCTGTTCCTGAGTTGTATCCTATATAATCAACCAGTAAGAGTAAGTGAACTGTTTTCCTGAATTCTCACGAGTTCTGTGAGTCATTCTAGCAAGTTATCAAACCTGAGGAGGGGCCGTTGGAACCTCCAATTTGTGGCCAAGTTGGCCCAAAGTTGTGAGTAACCTGGGGACCCACTATGTGCAATTGATGTCTGAAGTGTAGGGCAGTCTTTTGAGACTGAGCCCTTAACCAGTGGGGTGTTCTCCAACTCCTGGTAGTTAGGGTCATAATTAAATTCTGAGACACTTAGTTGGTGTCCAGAGAGTTGGAGAATTGCTTACTGTGAGGGGAAACCCCATACATCTGACGTCAGAAGTATTATGTTGCTATAGAAAGAAAGGGGAGGGGTCTTCTATTCTCATTTTTTTAAATAAATTTTTTAAATAGCAGTTTCAAGTTCACAGCAAAATTGAGCAGAAGGTACAGAGACTTCCCATATATCTCCTACCCCCATGCAAGCATACCCTGCCCCGTTATCAGCATCCCCACCACAGAGGTACATTTGTTAAAACTGATGAACCCACGTTGACACATCATTGTCACCAAAAGTCCATACTCTACACTAGGATTTATTCTTGGTGTTGTATGTTCCATGGGCTTGGACAAATTTATAATAACATGCTCTAAATTCCTCTGGCTCCACCTATTCATCCCCTCCTTGGCCTCTAACCACATTTTGTTTTTAATCGTTTCTTTACTTCTCCAGTACAGGATCCAGTGTCACCTTCACCAAAATGAGTTAAAATGAATCATACACTCTTCTTGTTGTTTTTAGTTTTATTTGGAAGGTGGGCATTGTTTTTGAAGAAATGCATCAGTGAAAGTCTTTCCTTGATACCCCAATTGGTCACTGACTTTGGGGAAATACCTGATTTTGCCTTATATGATTGTCGTCAGGAAGGGTGTAAGCTAACAGCTGCCAAATTCCTACTTTGTACAAAATACCATTCTAAATATTTTATGCTATTACCCCCTTTAAAATTACCACCACCTACCAAGGCCCTGAGAAGTTCAGTAACTTGCCCATGTCACATAACTGGTAAAGTATGGATCCCACATCAGACCAGAACTTCTTATCTTCAAAGTTTGCATTTTCCCATCATAATATATTGTCCACACACTGGTTGTACCAGAACTACGTGGAACATTAGAAGAAGCATAGCACCATATTTTGAGACTCTACATGTTTCCCCACCCATCCTAAACTTGGATGCAATGATTTTAAATAGAGGAAATTAGGATTGAGAATGATTAATTTGCTTAAGCCATGTTTTTTTATTTATAGCAACTAACTGATACTTCTTAAATTATTTTTTTTTAGCCTTTTGGGGAGGGGATACAAGGTTAAGATCCATATTCAATTTTTTCAACTTCATCTTTGTAGAAAGACATTAGGAAAGTCGTATTATTCAGTCAACTGAGAGCTCACAACTTCTGCTAATGATAAGCATATATTTAATATGTCATTTCTTCACCTTTTCAAATTTGCAATGCTCCTAAAATAAAGATAGTACTATTTGAAGCTGAGAAAAACATAGTTATACATGGATTATTACTGCACCAAAATGTTCCCAAAATATTCTCCCCTGAAGCCAAACTCCCACAGCAAAACCTTAAACAAGGAATCTCAGAGTGCGCTGTGAAGGCAGAACTCTGCATGTGCTCTGTGACGCACCTGTCAGCTTGGTGGTACCATCAAGTCAAAGTTACTGACTCACACCATATTACTATGTATACTACACTTTTCCAAGCTCTTTTTCCTTCTTATTCTCAATAAGGCTTTCTTTGCCATTTCTACTGCCATATCTAGAAACAAGATCATCTGATATAGTTGAGCACAGCGCAAAAGCGTGGAGAAAACTCCCTGGGAATAAGGGCTAGAAGAATGTCACTGGTAGTTAAATGGGAGTCACCTGTGTTGTCCCTAAAAGGGTACAGAACTTAGGCCTGGATTGTGATGCATACATCATATTGTTTGTGCAGGTCTATTCTATTTGTTACTTAAAGTAACAGTAGTAGCTAGTAAGTAAAGCTTACTCTTTGCCTGATACTATCAAATAGTGCAAGATTTATCTTCTTTCATCTTCACCAACTGTGAGATTAAATTTCTCATTACTTTCACCTTACAAGTGAGGAAGCTGAGCTTCAGAGCAATTAAATAAATTGGTTAAGAGCATAGAACTAGGAACTGTGAGAGTTGGGATTCAAACCCAGTAAGTCTGACTTGAAAGAGTTCACTATTAACCACCCACCTGTGGTACTCCACCTTGCCTTCACGTTAAAATCACCCGTGACCTTTAAATAAAAGAAGTCCCTAGGCCAAGGCTGTACCCAGGATCAATTTAATGAACATTCTGAGGACAGGGTCCTAACATCAGTATTTTTTAAGACTTTCTAGGTGATTCTAATGGGCAACCACTTTTGAAAAATCACTCCACAATGACTCATTGCTATTCCTGGTATACTCCTAACTCCTGGGTGGCACCTCTATTTAAGAGGTATTTATAGAGTACTGAGAATGATACCAATAAGTTAAGAAATTTATTATCCATGTGCTCAAGAATGTATTAATCACTAAAGCGATAACACGTGTGTTACATTTATCAGCTAAATAACAATACAAGGCAGTACCAAGTTGTTTGATTTGGAGAGAAATAATATAGAGCCTGGGGTTTCAAAGCTAGGTTTAGGAGACCCTTAAACTCCCAAACTAGTTTTTGTCTATATGTATATATGCAATTCCTTGGTCGGTAAATGGATAGATGAATGAAGAAATGATTCATATCTTTCATCAGAGTCTCAAAATGGTCATTGATGCAGAAAAGGCTAAAGATTACTGCTGAGCGTTCAGAAGAGTGGAAGTTGAAGATGGGCTAGAGTGGTCAGAGAGAGCGTCATGAAGAACATGGAACACACACAGGACACTGGAGGGGCCAATATGATAATATGAGAGGAAGGAAGGAAAAGGACCTTTCAAGTCCAGAGAGGAGCAGGAGCAAAGTTTTAGAGGCAGGAACATACCGCTAGTTTCAGGATCGTGTGGGGGAGTCCTTGGGAAAATTTTTATTAAGCAACAGGGATGATTTTTTTCTTCCTTCTAGGCCTCACGCTAATTAACAGATTGCTTTTATAAGACTGTGAGTAAAAGGTTCAGTGCTCTAAGAAGCAGCCATCAGTCAGGCATTTCTACAAATTCCTTTATTTTCTATTCAAGATAACATTCAGTAACATATATCACCCCCACTGGCTCCTCAGATTTCTGTGATAATGAGGTCTTTCTTATGACCGTTTTCATGTCCAAGGAGAATTGAAGACACATCTCACAATGTTCCCCTTCCTGGCCTTAGGAGGGACAGAGAAATTCACCCATAGGCCAGCTCTGTAAATGGGAACTGCTCTCACTCAGGGTAGCCCAGTGTGACTGGCAGGGATGACATACATTCCACCTTTCCCTTCCTCATTTGGGCTTTTTGCAAAGAAGCAAGCATGCAACATTTCCCTGACGTAGGGCAAGATATAAAGACTAAAGAACATTATGTGCATTTATTCTCTTTCCTTTGTCATATGTATAAATTATCACTTAAAAAAAAGAGTGGCCAAAGCTTTACTACACCATCCTTTCCTAGTGACAGGTAACCAATTACACATGGTTAAGGGAAAGGAAATGCTATCACATGACTAAGAATCTACCACCACTTTGGTCTACAGAAGCATAATTATCTAAGTGTCCCTTGGAATAAGAGTTTCCACTTTGGGGAATACTAATTATGTGTCAAGTACTGGGCTGAAGACATTACATATATTACGTTATTCAATCTTCATGATCCTGTGAAAAAGGTATTATTATCCTTAATTTATACATGAGTGAACTCTGGCTAAGAAACATAAGTAACGTGCCCAAGATCACACATCTAGTAAATGGTAGAGCTAAGACAAACCCGCATCTCCTGATTCCCAGCCACTATAGGAGATTGCCTTACAGTACAGATTTAAATCCAAGGTTGAAACATGAAAATGGTACATTGAGAATGGGATGTCATCTGATAGCAGTGAATGGAGGATGAATTGGAGAGGGAATTGCCTGGGCTTAGAAGGAATAGTTAGAGGCTAGTGCACTAATACGGGACTTCTTTCTACATAAATTACCTCTCAGTTAGTTTGGAAGTGACCTGTCTTCACGGTTACACTAACTGAATAGGAAATTCTATAAATAAATTATGGTAGAAAACTATGTAGCAATTAAAATGAATAAGACAACACTACATATACAGATAGAGAAAGATGTCTGAGACATGTTGTCAAGTAAATCAAGCAAGATATAGAATATCCTGTACAGTATGCTGCTTTCCGATTGAAAAGGAAAGTATATATTCATGAATTTGTTAGTAAATATAAGAGTATCCTTAGAGAGAGACACATGAAACTGCTAATAATAGATGTCCTTGTGTAGCTAAAGGATGAAGCGGGAGGAAAACAAATTTTACAGGTAACTTTTTACTTTTTGAATGTTGTGCCATGTACATATGTATTGTTCAAACAATCAGATATGCCAGTTGTATGATGGTGAAGACAAAGTTCTCAGCAATGATAACGATGTTTGAAAAAAGCTTGCAAAATTTAGTTTTAGCAATGAAGTATTTTATGAAATAAGGTATTTTATGAGACAAACCAATGAGGCAGTTTCATTTATTGGTCCTGAAGGAGGATGTGCAGGCTATTAAAGGAATATCTTGTTCAGCATATGTATGTAGACTTTTATATTTGTTTATGTTTGAATTAATATGGTTTTTCCTTGAGAGTGAATTTTTAAAATAATACCACTAGCCATATTTTGAATGGATAAATTAATAAGTGGAATGGAAGGGATTCTGTTGAATGTTGGATATTAAAGCACATGCGAAGTCTAAAATGGTTTTACAAAATATTTCTCTTATTTTCCCTTCTCCAACTCTAACACAGAATTCATAGTATCAGAGAACTTGTTATTAGTACACAAGATAGTTGAAATAGATACCACATATCTTGGTTCTCCACAATAACCTTTCTCCTCTTTCACTTATAATTAACATTTTGCATTTTTAACTTAATGCTTAATTTTAATATATACAATGCTTAATGTAGTGCTTAATTTTTGCAACCTCTGCCCTTTGCAATAACATCAATATATGTAAACTTTGGAAAATGTATTTTCCCTATGTGTCCATCTCAAACACTTGAATGGCTTTTGGTGAAAAGACAATACTGATTTTAAGGGGGGAAAAAAGGAAGAATTCATTTCTCAGTCCCAACACTATCTTTCTCCACTATATTGAATAATTTTCTGGAATGTTTCTACTTGTCTTTCTTATATTGTCTGCTTGATGACAAAGATTGAATTCTCAAAGGCAATCTGATATTTGAAATAAGCCCACAAAATTGAGTTTTAGAAATATTAGTAGAAAGAAAGATCATGCATTTTATGAGGCATGCTAGATTCAGAATTATGCATAACAGTTTTTCATTGCATAAAAAGAAAAGTATAAACATACCCCGAACCCATCATTCTTCCTACTTTCTAAAGTAACCTCTTTATTTCTCTGAGTTCTTTTTAGTTTTTGAAAAGATTTAGACATTCCTAGTCATATCAAGCTTTCTTAAATTAGGACAATTTTCTGATGCTTTTGTATAATTATAAAAATATATGTGTGAGTTTTCTTAACTCTTAGATCCACTCATTTTGTGGAACCCCTTATTAGTGAAACCATTTTATATGATGCCAAGACAGACCATTTTATATAGAAATTCTATTAAGTAATAGATAACAAGATGAGAGAGTATTAATGCATTTAATACTTTCTTGACATTATTTGCTAAATCATTAAGATCTAACATCATAAGCCTTTTTTTTCAGCTAAAATTGAGCTTTTCTAAAATCCAATTATTTTAAGAGATTAGACAATGGAGACAAATGATTCGTGGCAGAACCAGAAGTGGAACTCAGTTTTTATTCCATGCAGTGCTGATATTTCTAATACAAGCCACATTTCTTAAAAATAAATTCTGAAAATTAAATCAGAAGCCTTAAAACTCATTAATTCTAGCAGCTCCCTGTATTGGTGGGACTCAAAGTGTGGGTCACAGACTAATGCCGGTCCTCAGACCGTTGCTTGTCCTCATTGAGGTAAGAAGAAAACTTGAGTTATTTAGAAATTTTTATAACAGGTTGACATTGCTACAACATCCAAGCACATGATCGTGTAATTCATTTCCATAGTTTTCTACAAAAATATCAGTCTGGCAGGAATTGGAAATTTAAAAATCTCCTTCTTCACCACAGAGTCCAAGAAGCACTGCTCTGGAGAGCATTTGTGAGGCTCCTGAAGAGTTTCAGATGGAGAAGGAGTTAGAACAACTCTTTGGTGGAGAAAAGGAAGAAGGGAAGGAGAGAAGGAGGGAGGGAAGAAAGGAGGGAGGGAGGGAATGAGTTAAACTACTCCACAATACACACAGCAGAACAGAGTAAAAGACCCAAAATTTAAGCGCCATGTGAAGGGAGGATTAATTTATCCCTTGGTTGAGCTGTCATTGGTTGTGCATTCTCTGTTTAAGTCAGCCTTCTCCTAAGCCACATGTGAAAGAACCCAACTCCAAATAGCTTAAGCAAAAAGAGAACCCATTGACTTGCATACTGGAGACTCCTAGTGTAAAGCTTGTCACAGGGATTCTAGGGATTTGGAGTCATCATTCTTATTTACTCATTTATCCTCTCCCACTCCTCCTCCTTCCCCTTTCTCCCATCATTTCTCTCCCATCATTTCTCTCCCAGGATTGTCCTATACTGTTCTACAACAGATGGAATTCTGCCATTTGGTGGAGGGAGTGGAATGGCTTTACATAGAGCAAGGCTTGTGTCATCTTACCTTAACTGCTTCAGGGGGAAGAGAGGGCCCTTCTCTTAGAGGGCATACGTAAAATTTCAAAGGAGTACTCTCATGGCCCTACTTACACAGTTTGTTCAACTTTGGGCCAAAGGGAGAAGAAAATACTCTGATGCACATGCCATGGCCAGAGTAAGTTGGATTGAGGTAGGATGGAAATGGGGTTCTCTGATCAACAGCCCCATGAGAAACATATAGTCGATGGCAAGTTCTCAAAAGATAGGGGCTGATGTTCCAGAAGAATGGAAGAAAGAATGAACAGAATGAGCAAGAAATCCAACAGGTAGGAAACATGGCAGGAGGTGGAAGACTTAAGAAGAAAGAAATGCCCTCCAGCAGCTTGAGAAAAATAGGATGACAAGTTTTTCCAATTCTGTTTTGTCTCTAATATGTGAGACATTGTGTTTGTGTGTGAAAATAGTCTGACCCTAATTTGCCTCAATCTTACAGAGATTCAGACTCTGGCTTATGGGACTTCCTATAGACTGGACTCCTTCCATAGCCTCCTTCCTCACAGAGGAGCGTGTGATGATCACTGTACAATCTATAGTATATACTTCAAGCCAAATGCTGCCTGATACACGTCCCTGTAGCCCTCATGTCTACATACTTAGGACCATTTGACTGTGACCGACTCTGTGTTCTAGGAATAATTATAGTCTTCAGCATAAGGGAGTTACAGAGCTCTTATCCATGTTCACTTATGTCGTGGGACTCAGCATCATGTCACACTACGTTGGCAGCCTTGCTTTGCATATCATATTGATTCTGATAATTGATTACTTATTAGTTGTAATTGATTATAAGAACCAATCTCCATTTCTATCCTGGTTCTGGTTTTCTGGGCTCATTACATGGTTCAAGCCCCTATTCAATAACTGTTTTAGTATCACGTTCCTCTAAAAGCAAGACCTGTGTTCATGGTAGTGCCCAGTGTTTGGCTATGGGCTTAGGACTCTGGTGCCTAAAACAATTGGCCCCAACCTGCTGGGATATTTGAATAGCATCTGTCCCTGATATCCCTTTGGCCACATCTATTATGCCACCACATTCCTCTAGGTTAGGTTTGCCAGCTCCCAGAGCTCAGCTTAATTGTATCTGCAGCATCTGATCTATTGCAGGGGATACATCTAATTCTAGGTCACAGTCCTTCTCACAGTCTGCCCTGTCCCTCTGCTGTTAACCTGATGTTTGCATGACCAATAGCAAATATAGTTCATGGAACTAATTAAATATGATTCGAAAGTATTTTAAAGGCTGGGTACTGTATCACTCTTCTAATTTCCCAATATGGCTTCTGTTGATTTTCATTAATGCTGTTTTGTTTGGTGTGCTAGGACTAGCTCAACATATTTGTCCTGATAATAATGGAAAGATATTCTGCTCAAATTATCTTTATGAATTAGGAGTTCATGATATTCCTTTGTAAAATGAAGATCACAATGATGGCTGAGCATATTTGTTACTTAGCCAGTTTGCTGGTCTGCCGATAAGCCAACGTGTGCTTCACTACATTATTTCTATCAGAGTAACTGAGCGTGTTGCTTTTTAAGTCAGATTCTCCTTGCCTCAAATACTGTTGTAAATCTCTTCATATGCCAGAACTAACCCTTTCAGGCAATTAAGGGGTTTAGCAGTGTTTAGCACACTGTTTTACAAACCGAAAAAAAAAAAATTTTTTTGCACCGTTAATATTCAAGACAGAAATCTTAGTAAAATATAAGCTAGACTCAGACTTTAAGGATTCCTAATAAGATCCACAGTATGGAAATTTTAGTTTTGAAGAAGAGATAGCTAAAAATAAACTTGAATATTATCAGGAGAAACAAAAAAGTAGTTTAGAATTGTAGATTTTTAGGAAGAAAGCCACAGTCTTTTGTTCTTATTTATAATAAGTTTAAATGATAAAGATAGCTAAATCTGTAGAAAAACACTTCAGAGAAATACCTAGAAATGTTAACCTGAACATAAGATTGTTTTGATGTTGTATCCTAGGATTGAGAGCTGGCATATAAAAGGGGGTATTAGAAAGATTCTGAATTCCCAACAGAAATCAGACTGTATATCCCAAATATTCTCTATTTTCCTGAGCAGTAAACATACTTCTTTGGATAGGAATTTGATTCATTAGAACTTAAGAGTTCCCAATACAGAACAATAAAGTCAAAACAACTTCAACTGCCCCTAAGAATTGTAAATGAATAGTGCTCGATTGTGTATGCTGTGTCAATGTCGTACTAGGAATGTCAAAATCGAGCTTTTTGCAAAATTGAGTACAGGTCCAAAC
Source organism: Avahi laniger (assembly GCA_963575035.1). Classification (NCBI taxonomy): domain Eukaryota; kingdom Metazoa; phylum Chordata; class Mammalia; order Primates; family Indriidae; genus Avahi; species Avahi laniger. Next base: position 38,623 of record CAUYSK010104163.1, read on the forward strand.
TGACAGATGGGTTTCTATTGTTTATAACCAATGCAATTTTTGTTTTGTTTTAGAAACATTTGAAATAAGCATTGAATGAAACTGACCCCAAATATTGAATTTAGGTATGAAAATTCTAGCAGTTCTATCAAGTCAGAAATCATGATGGCTAACATTTATTAAGTGCTTAATTTATGCCAGTTACTCTTTCAAGTGCTTTATATGTATTCATTTAAATCATACAGCATTCCTATAAAGCAGAAATTATTATTATCCCCATCTTGGGGCAAAGGAACTAAGACACAGAGATCTCAAATACCCAGGGTCACATAGAAAGTAAATTGTAGAGTCAGGGTTTTAACTCAGTCATTCTGGCTCCAGAACCTACATTCTTTACCAATATGCATTATTCCCCAGTGTGTTCGAGAGGGAAGCACAAATCTTAGGAATTATTTGTTCAAAGACAGAATCTGACATAATCATTGTTAGTGACCTAAGACTATTTAAACATTGTAGAATTTATAATGTAAGAGAACTATCCTAACTACATACCATCTATTAATATATTTAATAATAACACAGGGGTGATTAACTGTATTTAACAATTCAAAAACTTAAAAATATTACCAAAGTAATAATACTTTTTTCTTATCTTTCTAGCAATCTTGACACAGAAGAACTCTGTGGTAAGTTTCTTTAAGACCTGTCAAACCCATTACTTGTTTTAGAAGAAAAAAGAATATTATCTGATATATTTCTGTATTTCTTGGAAAGAATGGTATAGTTCCAGAATAAAGTAAAAGATAAATCTCGAGGGACTTATCTTTATCCATGAATTTTGCTCAAGTGTGTATTTCATTGCAGAAAGAGTTGGGCCTCATTAATTTGTTCATGGAAGGAGAATTGTTATCACAATTGGTACATTAGTTTCACAAGGGCAAATTCTCCACCAGTTTGAATATATGTTCAAATTGGTGTTTAATACAACCTCATTATTCTCTTCACAATATATTGTGCAGAGCCTTTTGTTACTGTTTTGCAAAGCTGTCTCCTCAAAATGTAAAAATAACTTTGTCTCATACCTGCCTGAACCATTCTGGAGTTTTAAATGTCACTTGCAAAACAAGTGATTCAATGGAGAGAGATAAATCTGTACAAATACCTGGTTTAATTGCCTCTTCATTTGTTTTCTTCATCTTTGTAAAGTCAAATCTTTGACAAAAATCAAAGATTAGGAATATGGAAAGGTAAAATCTCTGAAATTCATTATTTTTATGAAAAAATGTGGAGCATTATGAAACTATTCAATTTGAAACAGCTGTATTTCTCTGAATACTGGAAGGTTTAAGTTTTATGTTTTAAGATAAATGTACAAGGTAATATCTTTGTCCAAGTTTGATGTTATTGTCTAGGCTGCTCAAAACAGTTTTGGTGCTTAGAGGTGAGTTTCTCTGGAACTCCTAATTGAAACTACAAACACTTCCTGAACGTCTCATAATTCTTACGGTTTTAGAATTTGCTAAAACCATCAAAAAGGCCATTTGATGACATTCAAGAGTGGTTATCTTTCATTTCATCAAAGTGGCAGAGCAACGCTAAGAGATGTCATGCCAGACAAAATATCAGAATACAGGGTTTCAAGGCAATAACTCTAAATAAAATGAGTGTAATCACTAACCGTGAGCTTCTAACTTTTCCAGTGATCATACAAAACTCTGTGCTTCCTGTCCCTGTGTAGTGTCCCTCCCAGGTTCAGGAAGAAAAACCCAACTGAAAAGCAGGATATGTTTATGCAGAAGCAAGGTACTTAGGCACGAGAGCAAGTCATGCTTTTGTTAGTTATGAAACACCAGCAGAGAAAAACAGGGAAAATCCCTCTGTGCTTTCAGACACAATCAAGCGGTGGCACCATCCACGCATGGCTGTTACTGTGCTGAGTGCCCCAAAGGGCCCATATGGACCATCGCCACGAGGCTTTGTGATGAATAGCAATCTCCGTAAAGGTCAAGTTGTGGTTCAGTCACATCCATGTGCAGAGTCCTGCCAATGAAACAGATGAAGTAGAGAATCGAGAAGATTATCTTGATAGTTTCATGAAGGTGGGAGACCCATTTGCCTCAAATATCCACCAATGTCAGGCCAAAGTAATCATTCCTCAAATCATTCAGATAGTTTTTTTGTTTGTCACTTAACTTTGCCTGCGTAGGCACAGCTGATGAGAAAGCAAACTGATATAAGGGCTTTTAACATAAAAACAGTTAGTGACTCTTTATTTGCTGTGTAGCCTGTCTATTGTCATTAAGGAATATTGTGTTATCCTCTATCTTCCTTAAAAATACTTAAAATTTTAAAGTATGATAGTGTCCACTTACTCCTCTACAAAAAAATAATTAGGTTGTGAATTTGCCTTTCTTCTTTCGTAAGGGAACTAGATGAGGTGCTTACATTTATTGAAAAAGCTTTGACTGTGATTTCCCCACACAGTTTTAGTTGAAGATTTAATTCAACAGAAATGGGGATTTAACTCAGCAGAATTGTTCTATATTTTTTTAAATCCGGTGATTGTATTCCCAATCGTGTTACAATCCTCCCCCTCTCTGTTCAAGAATATGCATTTTAATCTCCAGAGTGTAGTTTCATTTCTCATTATTTTGTGAACATAAAGTAAATATTTAAGTTGAATTCTAATCAAAGCCAAATGCTTCAGTGCTAGCAAGTGAAATATGTCTGTTCACACCCCCACAAATTCCCCCTTGTGTGTGGGAGGGGCAGACCTTGATTGGCATGGAAAGTAGATTTCATGTGCTCTCTTCTAGAAGCCAATTAAAAGTTTCAGATATCTAAAACTTTCATTTTGTTGCTTTTACTAATTCATCAGTTTACTATGTTATGGACCTAAAATTCAAAATCTATTAAAATATTTATTTTTTAAAAAAATTTTGTGGCTGGGCGTGAAGGATCATACCTGTAATCCTAGCACTCTGGGAGGCCAAGGCAGGAGGATGGCTTGAGCTTAGGAGTTTGAGACCAGCCTGAGCAAGAGCAAGATCCCATCTCTACTAAAAAATAGAAAACATTAGCCAGGTTTGGTGGTGCATGCCTGTCATCCTAGCTACTGGGGAGGCTGAGGCAGGAGGATGGCTTGAACCCAGAAGTTTGAGGTGAGCTAGGCTGATGCCACTGTGCTCTAGCCTGGGCAACAGAGCAAGATTCTGTATCAAAAAAAAAAAATTGTAATTTTAATTATGAAAGTAATACTTAACTACTATTTTTAAAAATTTAACAATACAGAATTATGTATGTGTATAAGCTAAAATGTCAAGTCTCTCTCTCTCACTCATTTTCTTCCCCTGATTCTGAGCTCCACTGTTAACTGCCTAAAAAGCAGCTTATGGGAGTGACAATATTATTCATTCTTCACATATAATTGTGAAGGTCTTCCTAAATGAAACTTTTGGCCATATTTTATCACTATCAGTCAATATATGAGTCAGTTTTAGTTAGGCAATTATGTTTGAACTCTAGCATCGAGGCTTTGCTTTTTGTATGTCTGCCATCTTTAGCTCCATTTGAAGTGATTAGGAGCATAATTATTACTTTCCTGACCTTACCCAGCCTATGACTGTTTTCCTAACCTTACTTATTTTTACTGAACTATTTTGAAAATCTTGAACTTGGTAGGTAAGAATTTTGAGATATTTATAGATGGTTGAAGGATAATTGCAATGAAAGTTCACGTAGCTAGGGTGCTTGATCTGAAAGCATATTTGTAAGAAAGCTTTGTGAGCGAGGTTGAATATATTTAATAGTGTAATTTCTCATCCAAATGGTTACCAAATATTAAACTATTTTAATAAGTTCAAAGTTAAGTTAGATGAAGTCTATAAATACAATGGAAAAAAATCCGAGGGTATGGGAAACTCCCAGAATAAAAGCTTATTAGCTTAATACACAGGTTCCATTTAGTAGCTGTGCCTTAGACACCGTGGACAGACTGCAGAGCAGCACCAGCTTGCATGGCCACAGCCTGGGCAGTGCTGAGAGACCTGTGCCAGCACGTCTGGGTGCTGGAAAGTCAGAAGCCTCTATGTCCTCTTCCAGCCTCTTAGAGCCCTGGCTGCCTGGCACATGTCACTCAGTGATTGAGTTATAAACCATTTGAGTGACAATGATCTGTACTCCCCTCAAAATAACCCGTATTTCAAAATTTCTAGTTGACACCCTTATTGAGAATATGGGGGTTTGGGCTCTTTTTCTCATCTCTTTTTCTTTCCTACCTAGTCTACTGCTTGAGAAGTTCTAAGGAAGTGCATACTGTTAGATGGATCTATACTCATAAGAATGCTTTGTGAGCCCAGTTCTGGGGAGACCTTTGTGGCAACTATGGGTCCTTTGGTTCTGATTTAGAATTCTTAGGCTAGACCTGAAAATGCAACAACTGGAGGATTGGGGTGAAGAATAGGAAAAACAAAACAAAAAACTATAATTTTGGTGATACAACACCACTGATTAAGTACAGTAGGGAAGAAATAAACTAACCTTTTTGTTAGCGTTTTATTAGAGAAGATGGTGTGTTGCATATCCATGAGAAGATAATTTGCTTTCTGACACATAGCATTAATACATCTGCTCATAAATTGTGCTCTACTCTTTCCTTATATCTTTACTTTTGAAAGATTTTTTTTTACCTAAACTGATGAAGATTAGTTCTCACATATTTCCATAGATATGATACAACTCTATTTTACTCAAGTCCACGGAACCCCCATGTGGATTTCAATAAAAGTAGATCTTTTTTCCAGGAAGTTATTCTAGTTACGAAAGGACAAGCATTGTAAGGAACTCATATTCATTCTGAATTATTCTCTCTCTCTAATGCCATGATTTAAGAACAAAACACATTTGCCCAGCTCACACTGGCATTGTGATGCAAATGAGAAACTTGATTCACCCTAACAGGAATAAAATATTAGTCCTAAGCTCAGTCACTTCCAAAGCCATCACTGACCTGCCTCCCTGCTTGTCACATCTTGGGACATGCAGATACACTGCTGAAATTCTGGATTCCTAGCCTTCTTTCACTTTACAGCTTTGGCACGACCCGTGGTCCTTATTCTGTGATGAAATCATTCCAGGAAATTGATTCCGCCCTTGTCTCTCCTGGCAGTCTCACCAACATTCCCCATATCATCCCCTGTGCATCCAGGGTAACCTTTCTATTATGAAAATTTTAGGATGTCACTCACCTTTTCAAAATTGTTCCATAGTTTCCCATTGCCCATAGTGGTCTCAAATTTAATCTACATCATCATCTACTAGGGAACCCAAAGATTCTGATTTAGTAGATGAGAACTTCTCCATAATCTTCATTTCTAACAAGCACCTTAGAGCAGTGCTTCTCAAGCTTAAATGTGTCTACAGATCACCTGAGGGTTTTATTAAAATACAGATTGTAATCAGCAGATCTGAAGTGGGCCTGAGATGCTACGTTCAAACCAGTTCCCACATGAAACTGACGCTGCTGGACCACAGACCACACTTAGAATAGGGAGGCACTAGAGGATTCTCTTGCAGATGGTCAAAAACACTGACCTAGACTTGAGGATAAAAGTTAGAGCACCTGTCATGGAATGTTTCTAACATGTCTAGCTTCCTCTCTCACCACTGATTTTTAGCATTTTATTTCCTTGCTGCCTCCCATCCTCAAATATTTCCCTGTACTCTCCTTTATGTCCTAGCAACACTAAACTACACATATTCCTGCAAACATGACAAGTTATCACCTGCTTCCATGCCTTCCCTCTCATTACCAGCAAGTTAAGTCCTAATCATCTGTTAACCGAGCCATTGGTGGTATCTCCTCTGGGAAATTCTCTCTGACTTACCCAGACAGACTTGGGCATTGTTTGCCCTGTATTTGTATTGCACCTTGTATGTGGGCTCTTGAACTATTATCTTAAACAATTATCATGTGTACTGCATTGTTTGTTTGTTGGAATGTTTATCTTCCCTACCTGGATTGCAGCCTCCTTAGAGGTTCTGTCTTTTCATCTTTGTGTTCCAAGCTTCTGCTATAGCAGCTGACACATAAAAGGCACTACATAAACGTGTTTTAGGTCATGAAATGAGTAAATGAACACTCAGCACGATGAAGTGGAGGGAAATTATCTCCTTTTGTCTATGTTAGCTGTTCCCTCTTTGAGTTTCTTGGAGCCCACATCTCTCAAATGAGTAAGTTACAAAAGAGCTTTAGTGACTTGAGCTACACCACCTCAAAATAACCCTTACATTTAGATTTCCAATTTAAGCTCCTGTCCAGGGCTTAGGTACTGTAATTCTCTCCCTTTTCAGTCATTTTCTTGGCTATATAGTGATAATTTTCTTTTTAGAGAATTGAGACGAGCAAATGGATAAATGAAGGAAAGAATGAATGAATAAAGTCTAGATAGGTGTCAGCTCTGAAGCCTTTAGTCACTGTTTTTCGCACGTCCTTTCTCAGCACGTGCCTACATGTGCATGCATAGGTCTGATTTCAAAGTGGAAAAGAAAAATTCTCTCCAGGAACCTTACTGATTAAGCCAAATATCTGTTTATTAACGAAGTATTTATTTTAAAAGGTGGCTTTACCTCTTGTTTTTCTTTTTTAAATAAACTTTTTTAGCACCAAATTTCTTTTGTTTTCACTTTATGTATTTCTGTCTACTTGCATTTAAAACCCCTATTACAATCCTCCTTGAGGCTTTGTATAGATATAAAAAGAAAAATAAACAACTTTTCTTTTTTGCATTTTTATTACATTTTTTGCTTGTTTCAACTAGTATGAACTCAATTATGATATTATTTTTCCCACTTATGAATATTCTACAGCCACATTGCTTGCAGGCTGATGAAGAATGTTATTCACAGGGACTTCGTTTATTATAAATAATTGCACAGACAAGATCAGAAATCTTTGTCAACCCTATCAGAAAGTCAACATCATAACCAGGAATTAAAATGTTATTTTGAAGCAAGTATTTAAGGAGTATCTATTTTCTATTTATCTTCCAAATAATTCCTTCCTAAGGAATCTTTATGAGAGATGATTTGCACCACTGTTGGTAAGGAATGAGTTTTGCTTTTTGCTTATGTCATTTGTTTTTAATCAGTGTGTACACAGACTGTATTTTGACAACCATGGTTTAGAATTGATTTTTTGCTCACCTGTGTTTTCTTTCTTCCAGAAAAAGTCTGCACACTGACTAATAAATCAGTCACTGGTACTTTTCATTTGTTAGTAATATCAATGTCAACAAATAATTCCATCTGGAGTATTAAATAAATTAATCAAGGCAGTTGCCATCAAACATACTGAAATGCATCCCAGTGATCTCAAGTGGCTTACATGTGATTATATTTATCATTTCAATTGAATTCCACAAGTACTCATGGCACATTAAAAAGAGACAATAATAAACTACACAGTTCATCCAAAGATGAGTTCACAGGAATGGTGAGGACTATTGATGTTTTAGTACCTGAAAGCCCTATATCTTTTCAATATATAAATTTCTGTTAGGCTAGATTGCTCTCATTATAGAAATCTGAAGATTTCTATAAGTAAATATGAGGCTTTGCATTTATCTCTATTATATTTTACTTTACTAGTTTAGGATCAGTTCATATTCTATACTTTCATTTTAATCATAATATCCATATATTATTTATTCCTAGCAACTAAAAAAAGTGATAGACATAACATTTACTCTGCCCAAATTATTGAAAAAAAATTAGACCATGACAGGAGCAGTTACATACAAGATGCCATAGGAGACCTCGCTTGTGTTTTGTAGGATCACTGACTCTTAACCTTGAAGAGCACTTATCTTCCTTAAATGTTTCTTGGAAGAAACAGTAAAATATAACTTAAGTTTCTTCTCAATTACTATGCTAGTGAGATCTATAATAATATGTCATCAAGAACAATTCTTTTTTTATTGAAATAGCCTTGATGGTAGATCTAAATTTATTTGTTTTTTCTTAATTTTGTAGGAAAGCACATTTCTTCAAAGATAATGGTAACTAACTATCCAGGTTTCTTTTTCTTTTTAATGAAATGAGCAGATTGGCACCTTAGTCTCGTTAGAAAACCTTCCAGTTTTCATTTAGAGCTGACATTTTATTTGTTTTACTGATTTATGAAATAAATCATCAGTTGATTTTTTCTGTTGTTTTATGATTGCCTAAAGTCAAACATGAATTTATTTCATTATTCTCACTTTTCAGAATATTTTTCTCAGCACTTGGGCGAGTATGAGAATGTCCTAGCAGCACTTGAAGACCTAAATCTTTCCATCCTGAAGGCAATGGGCAAAACAAAGAAAGTAAGAAAATGTTGATATTTATTTTCTATAAAAATCTCTTCTCTGAAAAATATTTTTCTTGAGAATCATACTTATTACCTCACATATTATAAAAGTATAGATTCCTTTTTGTCACTGGTAATTTACTTTTCTTCGTATTAAGTCAGTTATTTTATTCATTCAGAATGTAATTACAAATACTATGTGCCAGAGACTGTGCTTTGTGCTGAAGAGACACAGAGATACAAAGAGTTGTTCAAATAGCTCTTAGTCTGATGGGGATACAGGTATGTACCTAAGCAATTCCAGTACAGCACAACAGAAGCACAAGACGAGACATCTAGTTCCTGCTGGAGGAGATGACCCCTGAGCACTTAGAGATGAAGGAGGTCTGCATAGCCAGACAAAGGAGAACGAAACATAGGGAACAGCATGTGCAGAGGCTGTGTGTCTGGAGGGGCCTGTAACACTCAGGGAAATGAAGATGCACAATAGGATAAGGTACAGAAACCAGAGTGGCATGATGTGAGATGGAACAGAAGTGATAGGGAGGGGTCATGCCTTTCTCTCTATTGCCAGCAAACCTAAGGATTTAGGCCTGTGTCTTAAATGCAAGTAAATCATCAAATATTTTAGGCAGAAATATGAAAACTCATAGAGTCTTTCAAAAACACCATACAAGAATTAATTTAGGATTGGGGTGGAGAATACAGGGGGATGGAATCAGGAAGATGAGTGAGGAGACAAGTTCACCTGTCTGGGTGAGAGATGTTGGTATTTGAGGATATTGGCAGAAAACATGAAGAAAAGCAAATGAACTGCACGTGTATTTGAAATTATGTGCAGTTCATCCAATAGAACTTGAATAAGGATTGCCTATGGAGGATGAGAGAAGAAGGTGCTCAGGATGAATTCTAGTTTTTAGCTTATGTACCTGGGTAGTGACGCTACGTAGACAGAGAATGCTGAACGAGGACCAAGTTCAAAGAGGTAAGATCATAAGTTCTCCTTTTGGACATTTTGAATCTTATTTGCCTTTGAGACATCTAAGGAGCATCGGGTAAACCATTAGGTACAGCAATCTAGATCTTAGAGTTGAGGCCTAGACTGAAGATATAAATTTATGAATTGTCAGCACTTAGGCAAAGAACTTGAATGACATCATCTAGAGAGAATAAAAAGTAAAAAGAGGAAAGGACCTAACACTATGCCATAAGAAACTTCTACTTTTGATGGTGGGTGCAGGCGAGAGAGCCAGAAAGTGAGTCTGAAAAGTAGTGGGTGGGAAGATATGAGGAGGGCAGGGGGAGTGTAGTATCCAAAAGTTGAAGAGAGCAATTCAACCACACAGGAAGTGGTCAAGAGTGTTGATCGCTATGTAGAGATTAAGAGAGATGAGAGTTAAATTTCCCATTTTCAGTGAATCATATTTTAGCATATAAGATATATGACAAATAAATTTTAAAGCATATGTGGGATTTCTGGATAAAGACAGATTTTACACATCCATTGAATTCTGCTTGCTCCTGAAGCCTCATGAAAAAGGCTAAAATGAGATTTTTTTTTTAAATGGGAAGGGTATAGCAACAGAATTTGGAAACTGAAAAGCAGATGGACAAGTGGTAGATGACAGAAGACTTGAGACATTTAACTACTTGGCATACAGTGAGAAAAGTAGAAAACCACCAGTTCCGTTCATAGAAGCAAAGGCTCAGGAGTGGTGGCACTATTTTCCACTAGAATAGGAGTAATGGTAAGGCTAAAACAGGGTGTCCTGTTGGAAATCAGTGTGAGAAGCAGTTAGAGTCCCAGATCCCCTGCTCTGCTCTACCCAGCTGAGCAACTACCTCTTTGACAACCCAAGTAGAAAACATAGATTTGTTTCTGAAAAGGGTAAAAGAGAAGTTCTGTGCCCTGGAGCTGTATTAGCCACAGTTGAGAAATTAAGTAAAAGTTTACATGATAAATAAAAAGACCTCCAGCTTTCTTCCTTCATTTAACTCTAGAGCTTTGGCAAGGAGGCTTATGCCCTCCTGGCACACAGACAGAGTGGTCTGTGAGAAATCTAAACAGTACCAGAGAAAAAAGACCTAAAGATTCTCCGGTGTTAGATTCCAGCCAGATCCCTCTCTCCTCCCTGAGCATACTGATCAGCTTGTTCCTAGCCCACCTACACGTAAAGTAAATATGCATAGTCAGCCATGAAATGTCACCAAACTTCTTACAGGAAAAGCAAAGACCAAAACAACAACAGCAGCAACAACAACAAAAAAAAAGCAAGAGGAAGAAAGAAGGAAAGAAAAATGGAAGGACGTGGGAAGGAAAGAGTTAAGAGGGAATTATGCAGGAAGATGAAAACTTCCAAAATATTCTTAACCTCCTTGGAGAGACAAGAGAAGGTATTGCATCATGCAGCAAGAATAGGATGACAAACAATGGACAACCAGAGAACAAGAAAGAGCTCTTGGAAACTAAAACAAGAGAGCACAAATAAAGACTCAACAGCATTTTTAAAAATAAAGTTTAGAAAGTCTCCCAAAAACTAAAGCAACACAGAAAATAAAAGAAAATTGGAGCATTGCCTAGGATGTCCTATATCCAAATGACAAATTCCAGAAAGAGAGAACAGAGAAAACAGAAAAAAGTGGAATCAGAATATATTTTCTCTTGACCTCTTCAGGAATATTTGGAAACTGCATAATAACTTCATTCCTTAGTAACTTCTCTCTGGAAATGTTTTTTTTTTTTTTAAATCTCTGCTTGGTGTGGCTGGCTTCTCTCTTCATTCTCATCTTAAACACTGTGGCCTCAGAAAGGTCTTCTCTGACCACGCTATCTTAAAAAAAGTCTAAAAAAAAAAGGTCTTCTCTATTAAAGTATCTTATTTGTTCCTTGCTGGCAATCATCAGAATGAGTAACTATGTAATTTTTTTTTCTTGCCATATATACCTCAAGCCTAGCACAGGACCTGAAAATTAAAATATACTAAAAAAACTATTGATGGATTAAATAAATTGATTGATTAAATGAACATTCATATAGCCCCCAAAGCTAAATACTTTTGCTCCTAAAAGAAAAAAATTGTTCCTAAATTCATTTAAGAGCCTTTCATATTTCCTTTAATAGGAAGAAAAAGCAAGTATATAATCTTCTGTATTTTCTCATAAACGTGCACTAAAATCATGACCTTTTCCCTGTATTTATACAATGAGGCTTTGTGGGATCGAAATTGAGGTCAACCTGTTATTTTGGTTTCTTAAGATACAAAATCTTTTTCTTGGCACTGATCCTTAAAATGCATTCGATTTATATTATCATACTACTTAATCAAAAAGAGATCTCTGATTTAAAATAAAAAAGGAAAAAAGAACAAAGAAAAGAAGAAATGGTCAAAAATAAAATTAGAAAAAATCCCTTTGTATGATAACTCAAAGATGAGTGAAATGCAGATGTTTTGACATTTCTTAAGCCACTGTTGAATTGACATCTTCTCATACTGTCTGGCACAATGAACACTTTTGGGTAAGAAATCCAGCATTTTTTTGTGTGTGAATCTCTATATTTTTACCCAGATGAAAAGTCCTGTCTCAGTAGGAAGGGCTGATTGTTCCAGGCTTTTATGAAAAATGAAATACACACCATTTGTGATCTATCTTGACTGGCAGTACCTCTGTTTGCTGTGTCAGAGAATGGATAAAATGCGCTTTAGCTTCTTAACTTAAACTCCAGGAGGTGACTCAGGACAGATACAGCCTGTCATTATTTTCCTTTCCTCCTCCTCCTCCCTTAACCCCATCCGTTTGACAGATTCTCAACAGTCACATGGATTACTTTGCTTGTTTTTCTGAAGCTAAGACACCATAGGTCAAATTCCACATGGCTATTTGAAACTCCCAAAGATAGCTAAAACCAGAACCCTCAGTCTGACTTTGTAATTTCACAAAAATATTAGGCTTATCAATTTGTTTTTCTTCTTTCTACAGGGTAGGTATAAGTTAACTTATATCATCAGTATGTGAAGTGCTTGTAATGTCAAAAAGCAAAGGTAGAATTCTGATGCTACAGCTAAAATTCATCATGTGCTGTGTTATGTAAACATAAATGGGATTCCTGTTTATTGGTAAAGCTTAAAAGGAAATTATCATGAGCTAAAGTGAAGAATGATGTTCTTAAAATAATTCTTTAGGCTTTGATAGCTACCTTACTGAGTGCAGCTGTGAAAATTTTCAAAATTAAAATGTGTGTGTATTCTTCTAAAAGTTATTTTTCAAACACATCCTATAGTACATTTTTAATAATTTTAAGAAAAAAATAGGCTTGAGTCCCAGCACTGCTGAGCTTCTGTCTCTCCCTTACCTGTTACACCTGCTTGTGAGATCTGTATTCCTTTTCTCTCTGGCATCTACAGACACCTTCATCTCAACTTGTCATCTCTCCTCTATCTCTAGGTCCTTATATTTATAGCATCTGGGCCTCCCAGGGCTCCATATTCCTTTTACTAGTTAAAGATCACAATCTTTTCATTTATGAGTCTTACTATAAAAAAGATGAAATAGCAATAGGTCATAGAATTTCTATTTGGGGAAAATATTATTAATTATTATAATTTTACATAAGATTTATCATTAAAATTTTCCCTTGTTTCAGGCAAAATATCAGAGCTGAAATAATACCATGTCTGGAGTAGTGAAAGAGCCTCTTAGCCTTATAACAGGCAAACATTTTCATTCTTCTCTATAGTATCACTATAATCCTTTAAATGTTCATTGAAAATAAAATGACAAAGTTATTCTTGGATTTCAGAGCAATCATAGAAAACATTTTCCAAACAGCTTATTTGACATCCCATTTGTTCCTTGAAATGATCTATCTATATGAGAGTGTTTAAGGAAGAGGAGATAGACACTAGGAACGTGGAAAATAAGAGAGAAGTATTAATTTTTTGAGGGTACAAGTTTGGTTCAATAGAAGGGAAGACCGGAATCAGGCCTAAGCCTTAGAATCCTCCTTGCAATCTTGACCGGACTTCTGCCCAGTGCCTGGCAAAAGTAACCCCCAGGTCGCTGGAAAGGTTGTTCAATTAAGTCATGAGGGACATGGTTCTCTCGTAAAAGACCCATGTTCTGCTGAAGGACCCTGTAGTACCTGCCCACTCAGAGAGTAAGAATCCTGGGCAGGGAACCCATCACCTATGACTGGCAAGTGGGGACAGAACTGAGGTGAGATACCTAACCCTTCTAATTGGGATAATTCAAAGGAGAAAAGAGGCCACTTTGAGGTACTGATAGGGTTCCCACAGTGAGTATGGGTGATCAGTTCAGGCAAAGGTCATCAAGGTGGTGGCTGAGATGGATACCCTAGGAGAGACGACAAAAGCTTGTAGTGAAGTATGGGCAAGCTCAGGACTCGATTGGCACCCACCTGGCAACCGCGTCATTCGTTCTTTCTTGCCATTGCTGCCCCTCTGCCAGACTCTTGGTGGCTGATCTGACTTCCCTAAGCCAAGTTGCCAGACAAAGCCTAATTATTCTTCTGCCAACCTTCACAGTGGCTACGACCAAAAAGAGAATGAGGAGTAACAGGAAATGCCAACTAGCATTTATATAGTGCCTTGGAGTTTTCAGCATGCTTTAATATACATTATTTCATTTATTCTTCCTAACATCCTAGTGAGGAATGCTAGACAAATAATAATATACCCATTTCAAAAATGAGGAAACTAAGTCACAAAGTGCTTAGTTGATTTATAGATATCATAAAGATAAATTTAAACCAAATGATTCTCATTTAAAAATTTTTTATTTAAGTTTATGTGATTCCATATTGAACATATTGTAAATACACAATTTTAAGTTGTATCATGACACACAAACATTTCTGTTTTTGAAATAATTGAAATCTTCACAGTTTAGCTGTGGATCAGTAAAGGCATGGAGATTTCCAGTTTTTCTGTTAGAATTATTTTCAGCTTTGTTTTAAACAAATGAACAAGTAGGTGTCTGGAGCTCAGTGCAATATGTAAAAAATATATTAAAGAAATTATAGACAGAAGTAGATGAGAATTAAATGCTGAAATAATTAAATGCTGAAATGAAAAGATGAAGGTGCATAAGCAAAGTTCTAGGCCAGGAAGTTCATACATTTTTTAATGCAGTTTGATGTCATCAGAGAAATAGATGAAACTTTAATTAGAAAACAAGGAAAGTTGCATGCCATGTCAAACAAGGGATATTTAGCTTTTTACATACTGGGAGAGTGAAATATATCCAAAAGGAAAGCTGCTGTACTTAAAAGCAATAAGCAAACATATTGGCCTTCTGAGATCTGGGTGTTTAAAGGATCCAAAAGCATCGCAATAGGAGTCCGACAGATTTTTTTCCAAATAACTAACTAATTATTCCGGTGCTATTACTTAAACAATCCATTCTTTATTCACTCACTTAAAATGCCATGTTTGGTATTTGATAACTAATCACAACATCCTTGGGTTTGTATCAGAGCTCTCTATCCTGTCCCCCGGTTAAACTGTCCTTTCCAGTATCATTAACACATTATCTTAATTCTTGAATACATAGGTATATTTGAAAATGTGAAAGTGCATACTTTACTAAAGATTTTTCTCTTGGGAGGCGGGAGAAGGGGATGGGAAAACTCACATCTGATGGGTGCCATGGGTGCTGTCTGGGGGATGGGCACATTTGTAGCTTTGACTTGGGCTGTGCAAAGGCAATTTATGCGACCAAAGCATTTGTACCCCCATAATATTCTAAAATAAAAAGAAGCTTAAAAAAAAAAGATTTTTCTCCCTCCATTTGCCATGTTTGCATAAGTTTTATAATTGGCATTTTTTCAATTCTAAAGAAAAATTTTGTTGGAATTTTTACTGAGTTTTCATTAAATTTGTAAAGTAATTTTGAGAGAATTGTCATCTTGGTAATAGTAATCCTTCCCTCACAGGTACATACATATTTTTCCATTTATTCAAACTTCTTTTTATGTCTCATCAAAATTTTCTGTAATACTTCATATGAGTTCAAAACATTTCTTGTTAAGCCAATTCATAGATATTTTATATTTTTGTTGCTTTTATAAATGGCCTCCCTCTCCATGTTCCTAACTTAATGTTGGTGGTATATTGAAAAATGATTGATTTTTGTATACATATTTGGTAACTAGGTTAGCTATCATCTTGGGTAGCTGCTCTGTGACATTCCATTTATCTTCCTTTGCTGATATTACAGCTTGAACATCGAAACCCACTGCCGCTGTGAGAACCAACCCACCTATCCGTCTGCCAGAGAAATTGACCAATTTGTGCATAATCTTTAACTTCCTGACTCTTCTTCCATTTTTCTGATCTGAATTTGGAAGTTATACTTTATGCTTATTGTTCAAATTCTACTTCAGTGCCATAAGGCAAAAATAAATTAGTAATAATTAGTAATATATAAATTGTTACTCTACACTTTAGAATCCTATATCTTAGAGGAGCATGATCATTTTCCACAATACTAAACATAGCTTTAAAAAGGTCGAAAACAAATTCTACAAATACAAACATTAGCAGATTGTTTATATATTTTTATCAGAAGAAAAAACACACAGAACCAATAAAAAAATGAACAAATAATGTATTTAATTAATTGCCAATACATTGGTAGATACTAGAGATAAACTTGACCTTCAGGAAAGGGAGAGATCAGTGCTCATTGAGTAGTCAGATGAGACTTCAAGGAGGAGGTGAGACTTAACTGAGCCTCAAAAAATGGGCAGAATTTTAAGAAAGAAAGAAGGGGATGGAATAGCCTACAGATAATGACCCTTCTTTGAACCTTTAAGGAGATAGTTCTGAAGGCTAGTAAGAGGATATGGTTTATGGGTGGATGGGATCAGGTCATGATGACTGCAGTTTGCAACATATCACCTTATTTACTGTTTCTCGAATGCATGTATAAATACCAAACAGTGATCTTGAAAATAATCCTGACTCAGGATTAAAAACAAAAACCTCAACAAACTGCAAAAGCTATGACAGTTAGAAGCCCCAGGCGAACCTCTGGTGTGCCCCAAAGCCACAGGGGTCCCTGTCAGTCATCACTTTTTTTCCAAGATCATTTTGTATTTTCAGATAGCCCTGCCAATCCTCCCTCCCCAACCAGAAATAAGATATGGGGAGAAATTTGTTTTGTGTCATGCACCTATAATTTTGAATAGCTATTTATTTCCTTTGTGGAGATCTTTTTAAATTTGTATTTCTTAAATCATTAGCTGGATTTATGTTACTATGTTCTTATGTTCCTAATAGAAACTGGGAGTTAATTTTCTGCCTAATGAAGTGAGGAGTACAAAGTACACTATCGCACTTAAACAGAAAAGCTAGTTAATTTTGCCTGAGGATAAAGTACTGAACTGCAGTCGCCTGAGTGAACTTACAGCCCTGTTACAGAAGAACTGATCTCTGAAGTGCTAAAAGCTAGCAAGGGAAAGAGAAGTTCACTCAGACATTCGTGGGGATACACAGGGCAGCATGTGATTCCTTCTGTCATGAGAATTAAATTCGATATGACTCATTTCTTTTGCCTGAAGCGCAACAGTGCAGAGAGAGAAATTCAAAATTGGTCTGTGTTGTAGTTTTCAGATGTGACAAGCATAAATTATTGTCATGTTCTTCCCCTTTCCATGGCAAATAAGAAATACTAAATATTATTCAAGAATTAGTTTTGCCAAAGTTTTTATTTTTAAAATAAGTATATTCTAAGGAATGTACTTTCAAAAAGAAAATGACCATGTGCAAAATATAGGTGCCTCCCATGTGGCTACAGGACAAGAGAGCCATGACCACGTGATGTTGTGTGATGTCCCCTTTGGAATGATTTATTCAGTGATCTGTCCATTGCATAATAACACATGGAATATAGTTTTAACAACCCTATAAGGTTTGGCTAGGATCTCTGGGAAACTCTTCTAGAGTTTCTTTGGATTTGGTTGAACTTCAGTTCGAATTTCTGTTATGGATCATACTTTTTAGGTTTACCAATTGCCCTACAAGTGACCTAGCATCTGACAGTATTGGAAGGTAATGTTTTCATCAGTTGTGCACATGGGTGTCAGAATGCTGGCTGTGTGTCATTACTCTACACGATTGAATTTCTACCTAGGAGGTTGCTTAGCTTTACTTTATGAACCAAAATAATAATAATAATAATGTAATAATATAGCTAACATTTTTTGAGCCATTACCATTTACCAAGCATAATGCTAAGCACTTTTAGTATTGTCAGGTTTCAGTCTGAAATGTCAGTTCTTAGTGTGCTCATGGCCAAAAAATGACCAGACATGTCAAAGTAAGGCAAGCACAAAATGAGGTTAATTGAGGAGAGAAAGATAGGATTATAGGACAAGAGCAAGGTACAGGTTTACAGAGCATGATACATATGCTACAGATGATGACCAGACCCATTGTCACAGCAAAGGGAGAGCAAAAGGAAGGGCACAAAAAGGGCCTGGTTATGGTCTGCATCTTGTTTTATAGTGCCCAGATTGGTACCTCCCTAGCAGATCAGATGTCACCATGGAACCACTGTGATTGGACCGTTGGGAGTTACATATGTGTTGCTCTACACATGTGGGCTGTTCTAGGTCGATTTTTGGACTCTATGGTACCTATGCTGCTTGTGGCTAGAGAGTCCTCTGCATTCTTTTGCAGCTGGTGCACTAAGTTCTGACTGGCAGATTTGTAGGGTATTCCCTCCTCCCCCAGATATGGCAGTAGCTCAGGGCAGGATTAGGGTGGGACAGGACCAAGATGGTGGCCTGGGGACCACCCTTGTCCTTCTTCCCAGCCGGGGCAATTTCACCAAGGCAACAGCACCCACTTTTGTCCCGAGGAGACCTGGAATCCCTCACTATCTACCTAACAATATCATATTTTATCTTAATCTTTTATTAAGTAGATTCTGTGATTATCCCTGTAGGGGTGTGAAGAAATGGAGGCCAAAAAGATGTTAGGTGATTCACTCAAGGTCACACAGCTAAGATGTGGACAGCAGTCTCAAATTGATGCCCTGTCAATTCTAGCCCTTCTTGGCTTGAAGGTATCATAGTTTCTGTCAATTTCTTGAGAAGATGACAAAAATTATGGCTGGGTAGACAGAAAAGAAAAAATATTTTAGGACTTGTTAGTCGTAATACTTTCAAAGAAATAGAGTTGGTCACATGGAGGTCAGTTAGGAGAGCTTTTTTTCTCTCATATGTGCTGTTTGTTTCCTGTTTCCTGTCTCCTCTAAAATGAGAATAATGTTAATATTATCCAGTGATAATATTGATCTTTAGGTTTTGAAAGAAAAGTTATTGTGCGTATTATGCCATTTTGTGTTTATGTATATGTTATTCTAGGTATTTTTAAAGAATTCTAGAAAGTTTTTCACTATTTTCAATAAATATTACTTATTACCACATAGAAAAAATTATACTAGAAGTATGAATTTTTCTCATTTTTAAAAATGTCATTCTTGATCTGATTCTTTTTTGGTTGTTAGCAGTCACAGAATGAATTAAGAAACACAAAGTCAAGGTTGTCAGTACTGTTTTCCTGTTCAAGTATATTTTTATACTATCTAACATAATGGATAAAGGCCAAGATTTTTTGGCTAACAACAACAAACAAAATAGCAATTATGTAAAATGTTCAGAAAATATTTGTGTAAGGATTTTTCTTGTTTCTCTCAGGAATGTCAAAATATATTGCTTATCACTATTCCTCACATGTCCATGTAGGTTTTCTATATTATTCTGAATATCAGTATTTCAATTAAACAAATTGAAGTGGGTGAGTGGTTAACATACAGGTATTATCTCTAATGTGGGAAAGAAATGTGCTTTGATTTATCTTATAATTTAGTCAAGAATAAGCAATAATAACCACCTAATTATAATAAACATTTGATAGCATCATAATTTCTATCATTTTAAAAAACATTTGATCAGTAAATACCACACCTATCAAATTTTCTTTGTAATATATACACTTAAAACGATATTAATAAAGAAATATTTTTAATAAAAAAGAAATGACCCATGTGATTATAACCCACATGAAAGGGCCATATACTCTTGTGTCTCCTTCAGATCTTTGTCACCATCTGCCCTTTCCTTTATCCCCTGTGGTCAAATCAATCACCCAGTCCTAATGACTTCATCTCTTTAAAATTGCTCAAATCTGTCCCCTTCTCTCTCCACCCTCCGTCTGGGCCACGGTAGGCAGATCCACCATGACTCTCACTGGGATTTCTTGCCATAGACATCCAGTTCAATGTTTCGCATCCACTGTTGTCTGCCAACCATGCTCCGCCGTGCGGATGAAAAATCTTTCCAAAAAATAGGACTTTCCCTCGTCTTCTTAAAGACCTTACAATGATTCCTCATTGCTGTCAGGAAAAAGTCCAGAACTCTGTCCAGAGCACACAAAGCCCACCCAGATTTGAGCCTTCCCTGCTCACCTCTCTAGTCCGACCACTGGCCAGTCTCAGCATGTGATCTCAGCCCCAGCCACACTCAGCCATTTACAGTTCCCTGAGTTCTCCACAGTCTCCCTCTCCTGAAGAGGCCTTGCCATAGACTGGTCCTTCTCTGTGGATGATGTTCCTCTGCCCTCCAGGGCCATGGGGCCATTCACAGGGTTCCTCCAGCTATCTACTTGCTCTTCATCTGGGCTGGTCCTGTGACATTCCTGATCATACTATAGGATTTAGCTTAAATGTCACTTCCTCTAGGAAGCCTTTATTCTTAAAATGTTTTATTTTTAATTATTGTCTATATATAATAGTCGTATATCTTTATAGGATACATGTGATGTTTTGATAGAGCCATACAATTTGTGTTCATCAAATCAGGGTAATTGGAGTATCCATCACCTCAACCATTGATCATTTCTTTGTGTTAGGAACATTTCAATTCCACTCTTTTAGTTATTTTAAGGTATATCCTAACTATTGTTGATTATAGTCACTTTGTTGTACTATCAAATATTGTTCATTCTATCTAACTATCTAACTATATTTTTATACCCATTAACCATCCCCATTTTATCACCCTCCCCACTACCCTTCCCAGCCTCTGATAACCATCATTCTATTCTCTGTCTCCATGAGATCAATTGTTTTAATATTTAGCTTCCACATATGAGTGAAAACATGCAAGATTTGTCTTTCTGTACTTCACTTATTTCACATAACATAATATTCTTCAGTTCCATCCACGTTATTATAAATGACAGGATTTCATTCTTTTGGAGGGCTATATAATATCCCATGGTGTATATGTACCACAATTCTTTATCCATTCATCTGTTGATGGACACTTAAGTTGATTCTAAATCTTGACAATTGTGAGTAGTGCTATAATAAACATGGGAATGCAGGTATCTTATGATACACTGATTTTCTGGGAGGCCTTTCTTGATCCTCCAAGGGCGGGTTGAGTGCTCTCAAACCACCTCACGCACATCCCCATGATAGCTCCTTTCACTGTTTTCTTGTCTGTCACCCCAACTCTCTTGAAGTGTCATATCTCATAGTATCACAAACAACTAGTTAAGACACTCAGGAAATTTTTTCAAATATGCATTGGCTCCCAGGAGAACTGAGGCTGTGCTGCAGATCCCTGCTGATTATCCGTCAGCTGGAAGGGAAGAGGGCTCAGTGACTATCATCCAATTCAACACAAATTGGGGAGCCAAGACAGGTGTTCATTCCAAGGAACTAGGGAAAAGGCAAGCAGGGAACAGATTCACAGAATATGCACTCCAGACTGCTTCTAAAATTTGGGATGATTGCTTGTCCAGAGCAACAAAATACTCTCTTTGAATTCACCGGCTCATGGGGTGAAAACTGTCTATCTACAGCCGGCCTGGGTTCTACAGGTGCTGGAGGCAGTCAGGGACCCCCGCCATGAGCCAGATGCATTTTGTGGCCAGCTGGGGATTGGGGAGAGGGTCCGGGGGAAAAAAGAAATTAGCAATTTTAATCATAGTACTCACAGTTTTGTAGTTTGCAGAAGATGCTATTAAAAACAAAATTGTAGGTCAACATGAAGTCTTCTCACAGTTGGATTTTTTTTCTTTAGTCCATTATGTTTAATTTGCCTTTTAAATGGTTTTGTCTATGACACATCTCTAGTTCATGATCTTCTGTTCTGACATTTCAAGAGCTGTAACCAAGATTATAATGTGGCAGAACATGGTAGGCGCAGGTGAGTAATATTTTTAGAGTTTCTTAGAAACAGAAGCTGCATTTTCATGCTGATCATCTAAAAAGCAAAGAAGAGAAAGAGAGACACACATATAGCATAAATATCATATAAAGTGTATTGATAACGTGTTTAGTTATATAGCCATAATAGTTCTAAATACTTTTTTCCTCACATAAATATTTTTAATAATGATGATGCTAAACAGAGCTCAGTTCTCCCTTAATATATAAGGAAATACACGGTACTAGAAAAGTGAAACTACTTTTATTTCCTTGTCAATTCTGCCTTGAGGTCTGCATGGGTCATTTCTATATAATAAAATATGAAAAATTACCTTCCCCAAACTATGCAAATCGAAATAAATGAGATATATGCAGAGATGTCTCCAGAAAGAACAATTTCATACTCAGATAAAACTTGACTTGAGCCGGGTGCAGTGGCTCACGCCTGTAATCCTAGCACTCTGGGAGGCCGAGGCAGGCGGATTGTTTGAGCTCAGGAGTTTGAGACCAGCCTGAGCAAGAGTGAGACCCTGTCTCTACTAAAAAAAATAGAAAGAAATTATCTGGACAACTAAAAATATATAGAAAAAATTAGCCGGGCATGGTGGCACATGCCTGTAGTCCCAGCTACTCAGGAGGCTGAGGCAATAGGATCGCCTGAGCCCAGGAGTTTGAGGTT
>CAUYSK010104164.1:0-42581 GCA_963575035.1 Avahi laniger
GGTTTAAAACAGTGGTCCATCTGGGGAGGGGTCTGGATTGCTACCTGGAGTAGGTCAAGGGCGGCTTTCACTACCTCTATTGGTTCTAATTTTTACTATACTCATGTGGTTTTTGTTTAATACAAAATGAATATAAGATACAATTAATAAAGATCTTGGGCCGGGCGCGGTGGCTCACACCTGTAATCCTAGCACTCTGGGAGGCCGAGGCAGGCGGATTGTTTGAGCTCAAGAGTTCGAGATCAGCCTGAGCAAGAGTGAGACCCCGTCTCTACTAAAAAAAATAGAAAGAAATTATCTGGACAACTAAAAATAAATAGAAAAAATTAGCTGGGCATGGTGGCGCATGCCTGTAGTCCCAGCTACTTGGGAGGCTGAGGCAGGAGGATTGCTTGAGCCCAGGAGTTTGAGGTTGCTGTGAGCTAGGATGACGTCACGGCACTCTAGCCAGGGCAACAGAGTGAGACTTTGTCTCAAAAAAAAAATAAAAAAATAAAAAAAAAACTAGATTGTTGTTGGGACCAGCTAATGTCCCAGTCTCATAGATCACCTTCATATTCTAACAGCTTTTATTGTGTTACAACTTGGAAAAATGAGGTAATTATAGAGTTCTTGGGCTTTTCATGAATAGTTAGCTAGTTCTAGGCTCTTTATTTAGTTTGGATTTTTTAATTTTTTTTTTTTTTTTTTGCTTTGGGCAGCTAGGTGGGGAGTTTGGCTGAGTTCTATTATAGTGGTGTGTACAGTGACTTTTCTTTTTCCTTTTTCTGTGTCCTAACTTGGTTGAGATAATATTTTAGAAGAAAGAGTTCCTTATTAAGACAGTTCTGTGTGTGCAATACTATAATTATAATTTACTTTTGGAAGCTAGTTGTTAAAGTGCATTTTGTAAATAAGTTTTACTCTTGAATCCTTTGGGATCTCAGTTCCTGTCTATAATGAGTATATAATTTATAGGCTGGTATTCTATGGAAATTCTATGGAAAATGGTTTGACCTGTTGTAGTGAGACTTTAACTGGAATTTTCCTTTTGATATCCATATATATTGTTTTGTTATATTGAAAATAATAGAAAAAATCTTGTGTCCCCTTCCTAGGTTTCTGTGAGCATAGGAACTGGAGTCTTGGGAGGAGGCTCACACTTTTCAGATTTAACTATGATCTCAGAATATGGCTAGTACTTTCAAGGCAAGTTTTGTTTTGTTCCGTTTTGTTTTCATGATGTGTTAGGATCTGCCTAGCATCCTATCTGCTAGGCTGTGTAACTCGAGATCTAGTTATTCTGGTTTGTGTGTTTCCAGGAAGAGAGGGTACCGCAGGAATATTTCAAAGCCTGTCTTCTGTTTTCTTCCCCCTTAATCACATCTTCATGCCCACTTAAATGAGTGTCTACTTAACTCATCGACCGTTTCTCACTCGTTGGAGTTTTGGAGTTGAAAGTGTAAATTAAATGAACAATGACTAGAGCTGAAAAGGTAGGTGCCCAGAGCCATATTTATTCCCTTTTCTTCTGAGTAGAGAACTTGAACTTTGGAGTGCACACGGGCTGTGTGGAGAACATCTTCGTAATGCATTGGAGTATATGTTGTGTACACAGGTTAGTTCTTTGTGCTCCAGAGACAGATTTTACAGAAATGATTTGTTATCTGCACTTGATTTTATAATTTAAAAGAAAGCACTGTAAAGATTGACCAGGTCTTTATCTATTCCTGTGCCTACAAGCCTATACAAACATACTTGAACACATCTGGTAGCAATGTAAGAAATCTTGCAGGCTTGTGGGGGTGAGTGATACATCTAGATCAGACTCTGCTTAATTAGAGAACTTTGGGGAGCACTCTTTAAGCAAAGAGTGATTAAAAACTGAGAAACAAAAGTCTGGTTGTGGGAGATAAAACGGTAGAGAATTCTGTGGGCACAAAGAGAATAGCTGAGATGATGCCATGAGAAGTGTCAGGGATCCTAAGTTCAGCTCCTGAAGGGCTTTGAAATCCGCTGTGAGAACTTCTGATGTCTTTGGAAATTGGGAGCCACAATTAAGGAAAGTGGTGATTTAAGTGTTTCTCTAGGAAAATAATGTTGGTGCTCATGTGATTGCATCTTCTCTCTCTTATAGATGTTCCCCTAAAGAATAGGATTTCTGAATCCAGAACAGCTGTTGGCATACTTGCTTTCGGTTTCTTTCTCTTCTCTGCCTGCAGTCGTGGATGTGGCTTACAAGTTCTGTAGTAATTGTAACCTGGATCTAGGGTGATCTGACAGTGGTGATGGTTGTCTACTTTTGCTGACACTTGGTGGTGACTAGCAGAACCACAGGGGTAAGAGGTTTTTGAAGCTTTACCATCACAAATCCCCCCATAGAAGTTACCCTTAGATGCATATATGCAAGTGGCTTTCTTCCATTGCAGGTGATCCTGAGCACCTTGATTCCCAAACCTGCTGCATAACCTGTGATTCTTGTTAGAAATATCTGAGGTAGGGCCCTACTCCTAAGCCTAATGAATCTGAATTTTGAGGGATGGTTCTGAGGAACTTGTTTCTTTAAAACTTCTGCCTATAATTCTTTTTTATAAGTTTGGCTTAGGTGATGGTTGGTTGGGACCCATATGGGCATTTGTTTGCATGGAATGATGTCCTCAGGACGTTTTGTTGTAGCTAGTGGCATTGGGGAAAATTTGGGGATTGGTTTGCATGTCTTTTATTTTGGATTGGAGCAGAAAGTGCAGGAGCTGTTTCTGTGAATTCTCTTTAGAGGTCTGGATGTGAGCAGTGTGTCTTTCTGAGGAAGGATGTTGAGGGTGGTTTGTGTGTGTGTTTATGAGAGTTTGTGAGGATGTTCTACTTCAGTAGCTTTAGGTAAGCACAGGACCTTTGGTTTATTGATATTACTATGACTTCATTTGAAATGGAAGCCTTGTGAACTTAGCATTTTATTTGTACATTTAATGCACATAAAATTTAACTCCTGTTCTTCCTTTAGCTTTCTTATAAGCATTTCCCAAATCAGTTGATGACGGACTCCATTATTCCAGTTGCCCAGGCTGACACCTTGGAATCACTGTTGACTCTTCTGTTCTCATACACCTGGTATCTCTTTCATCGGGAAACCTATTGTCTCTCATGCATCTATTTCTCACCACCGCACTGCTATCACCCTGATCTAAGCTATCATCATCTCTCACCTAGATTACTGCAAGTCTGAACTGGTCTCTGCTTCCACCCTGGCTGTCCACCCCTTCCCTCCTTTTATTCTCAACACACCAGCCAGAATAATTCCTTAATACAAATCTGAAAATAGTTTCCATGCAGAGGTCTCCACTGTGTCCACATGGTACTTAGAGTACCGTAAAAGCTAAAGCCCTTATATCCAGCACTACCATTCTGGCTCTCTTACCTTTTTGACCCCATTCCTTCCCTTCTTCTCCTTGTTCACTTCATTCTCAGACCACACTGGTCTTCTAGCTCCGTGTGTATGCCAGGCATGCCCCCACCTCAGGATCTGGGCACTGCCTGTTGCCTTTGCCTGTAGTAGTTTTCCCGCAGGTAACTGCCTAGCTCAGTCTTATTTTCTTTAAATTTTGAGTCAGTTGGCACTTTCTCCGTGAGGCCAGCTCAGCCACTCTGTTTAAAATTACACCTCTCCCCCAGGATTTCCCATCGACTTTATTTTTCTCTATAATGTATAATAATAATATAATGAATAGTGCTTTATTTTTCTCTATAGCGCTTTTCACCTGAGAAACATGTTACTTATATTTTGTCTGTCTCCCTCTGCTGGAACGTAAGCTGCACGAGGACAAGTGTTTTGATCTCTTTTATTTACTTCTATATTCCCAGCTCCTAGAATGCTACCTCAATAAATATTGTTTTGAATGAATGACTTGAATGAATTTACCAAGTCATTTCAACATGCATGGTACTATTTCTTAAAGATTTCATTCTGCCAGGAGAGATAAAAATCAAGTAAATGAACAAGTTATGTCAAATCAGTTAATACAGTGAAGGAAATGAACACAGTATGGATTAGAGATTGGGGAAAATCTGCTTTATGGGTTGATTGGGGAAGGTGTCTGGGATGTTAGCTAAAAGTGCAACATGAATGATGAGAGAACTTGAAATTAGTATTTGAAGCTTAAGGAAAGTGATCTAGGCAGACAATGACATTTATACAATCTTAGGTGTTAATATTAGTCATTAAATATGAAATGTCCCATTTTGAATCAGAAGTGTAGTTTATTATATCTCAAACAAGAAACAGTACAATTAAAGCCTGTGCCTAAACTATCGACACAGTTTTGCCATCTTAACAATAGCTTATTTATGCTAGCAGCCAAGAAGCCTGGAGAGCGAGTAGCCATGAAATCATGAAACTTGTTTTCCACAGCTTGTTGAGAATGGAATGTTTTTCCTTGCAAGAAGTGGTGCAAGGTCTGGTGAATACGGTGGATGGCAGAGAGTTTCCAAGTCCAGCCTCTGTACTTTGAGCAACGTTTGTGCAACATGTGGTCAAGTGTTGTCTTACAAGAGGATTGGTCTGTCTGTATTGACCAGCGTCAGCTGCTTAATCACAAGCATCCTCATCATTTCATCCAATCGGTTGCGATAGACATCTGCTATAATTGACCAGGTTTCATGAAACTGTAGTAGATAATGTTAATACCAGTGCTGGACCACTAAAAAGACACCATTAGGATTTTTGGATGAATATTCTGTTTTGAACTGTGTTTCGGCACTTCATCTTTATCCAACCATTGTACTGAATGCTTGTGATTGTCCGAAAGAATCCATTTTTCATCACAGATAACAATATGGTGTAGAAATGGTTCACCTTTATGTTGTGACAGCAAAGAAAGGCAAGCTTTGAGATGATTTCTCTTCTGATGCTCTTTTAATTCATGCAGAGCCCATCTATCCAGCTTCTTTACCTTGCCCATTTGTTTCAAATGGTCCAGTATTGTTAGAATAGTAACATCAAACCTTGCTGCTAATTCATGCATAGACTGAGATGGATTCACTTCTACCACAGCTTTCAGCTCACCCTCCTTGGTCTCGGGTCACCCACTTGGCTCACTTTCAAAATTAAAATCACCAGAATGGACTTCTCAAACCATCGATGTACTGTGCGTTCATTAGCCAAATCCTTCCCAAACACTTCGTTGATAGTTTCGAGCTGTCTGTGCTGCATTGGTTCCACATCAGAACTCATATTCGAAAATAACATGAATTTTTGACTTATCCGTGGTCTCACAAAAATTGCTCTAAAAAAAAATTTGAAAGATAATCACAAGCCAGAACGTGCGTTTGAAAGACTGAGGATGTACCTTCACAATAAAAATAAAACTACAAGTGTCAAAGTGAAATGTCAGAAATGTCAACCCTCAAGCTTAGTACTTAAAGGAAATTGGACATTTTGTACTTAATAACTTAATACAAAAGACATTTCAGTACAGACAGAGAAATGCTTTTGAAAAATGAATTCTTACTAACATTTGTTGGGAGCAGCAATGTTTCTAGAGTTTTGTTTCATTGTTTTGAGGAGCAGCATCTCATTTGTAGTAAGAGGACACACTGACAAGTGCTAGATACCTGGATTAGATGCCCTTCCTCTGTTTCTTTTCTGCGTCTCTGTAATACCCTGAGCATATCTCATTGTGCTTACATATAGTGAGATGGTTTTGTGTCTATGGTGCTGTTTAACTCTGCGAAAGGAAAATATGTACCATTTGCATTTTTATTATTCCCACTGTGCATACATGTAGTATCTTTATATGGGACTTAGAAAAAGGAATCCTCATTTGTTCCTCCACCCTTGCATAGTTTTGATAAATACTTGCATGTACCACAATGTCTGGTAGATAGTAGGTGCTTAATAAATCAGTTAGTGCATGTACTTTTATAAATAGATATATCGTATGATAACCATTTCTGTTTTTGTGTTGACTTACGTAGAGTACTGTAGTTGTGAAATTATTTGCCCCTAGTTTCTGATTGATTTTTCTTAAATTAATTTCAACCTCTAAACTTGCATAACCCTGGATATATTGGAGAGAATTCTTTTGAAGTGTGAATAAGTCTTGATAATGTGAATCTTCTCTTTAGTAAGAATTTAATATAGCTAAGGCACAGCTGCACTTTGGTTTTGAAATCTGTTTTTTCCTCTGACTCTACAAGAAATATGTTTAAGAAGTATAGAATTGTATGAAGCAGAAAGTGAAAAGTACTCCTGACCCCACCCCCAGAGCTACTATCCTTTCACAAGCTCTCTATGCACATTCTCTTTCATTCATTAAACAAATATTTGAGCGAATGTATCACTAGGCTTACAATGATGAGTGAAAACAGATATGGCTTTTCTCATGGAATTTACATTCTCGTGGGGGCAGACTGGACAGATACATGTAAAAATGTAGTTATGGTAAATGCTACAAAGTAGCGGTATGTGATGCAGTAAGTTTATAATAGGGGGATTTCACCTAGCCAGGATGGTCTGGGAAAACTTCCCAGAAGAAAGGCTGCTTGAGCTGAAAGACAAGTGAGGGATGTGCCTTGTAATGTGATAGGTTCTTTTGTAATGCATGATAGCTCTTGATTTTATAAGGTTTTCATTTATGGCTGAGGTACCACTGCATTTGTTTGGTTTTCTGAGTCACATTGTGTGTTGTTCAGTCAGTAGTTGCAGTTTTTCAGAAGAATTTCAGGGAACTTCACACACAGAGGAGCTTCTAAATTTTATTATCTTTCTTTACTCTGTAGCTCTGAGATCATTTTCCTAAGAAATGACACAATATATCAATAAAAGGGTATTACTAAGTCAGATCTTCATAAACTAGAGGTAAACTATAAAAGGTCAAGATAATAGCAGAAAATAGGTTCATAATTGTTGAATCCCAGTTTCTGGTGTAAGAAGTAGCACAGATTCTTGTCTGCTAAAGACTAGCCCTCTGTGCTTGCTGCACATATATATATATATTTTCTATTTTGTGCCCTATCTCTGTTGGCTGTCACGTGGGAATAAATCTAGAGTAAAGCTAAATGATAAGCTAAATAGTGTATGAAACTCTTTATAGTGCCTTCTCTTTTTTCTCATTACTCTATAAGATCTTTGAGATTATGGATAGTGTCTTTTAAGCCTGAGTTCTAGCATGGAATGTTCTTGACATGTACGAGTAGGCACCCAATAAATTTGGGCAAATCAAATATCTACTGTCAGAGACTAAACTCTTACTTTATTCATATACGTATTTATGCCTTCCCCCTTGAGCTTTAACTTCACATCTTTTTTGGATGTATGTCAGTGTGTGCTTCCTTACATCTTTCCACCTTCCTGCCCCATTTTGGCCATAACTAGAATTCCCCTTCTTTGGTAAATGATGTCTTATGTCTTCATTTTTTAGCTTTTAAACCTTAACCTTTTTAGGTTGGCCCCTGTTTCTATTCTAGTTGGTCACGAAGTCCTATTGATTGTTCATTTGTGAAGTCCTATTGATTGTTCATTTGTAATGTCCTTCATGTCTCTTCCTTTTTACTACAGTCACGACCCTGGTCTGTGTACCACCTCCGTGGTTTGTGTACTCCTCTCATAGTTGGCTTACCACCATGTTTTCCATCTTTCTTCTTTGCCCGCCATTTTAGTTTCTTACTTGGTCATGTGCTATTGCCATTTTTGTCTTGAAATGCCTCTTAGAGCATATCTTTTGGTGTGGATAGAACTCTACACCGCACATAGGATTCCATCTAGAAGTCTGACTCTCAGCCTTGCATTCATTCTTTCCCCATTTGGCCTTCATTCTCTGATGTCACCTTTCCATTTGATTCGTAGTCAAGTTGGCTGATTGTCACCTCCCCACCTCCTCTGCCTCATTTGGCTTAGTAATACTTGGTTTTCCTTGTTCTTTCTTACTGAGTGGACAGTAAATTATAGGTTGTCATATTCCTATTTGGCATTCAGTAATTTGATAGTATCTCAAAATTTGTGCAAATAATGATAAGCATTTATCTACACCTTATCTTGAAGGCTTTTATTCACTTAGGTGTAGTGTGTTTGTGTTTGGGAGGAAGGAGTAGACTCTGTCCAAAGTAGGTATCTTTACACATTTGCTAAGCTCCCTCACTTTTTGTCTATTATTGGCCGCTTGCAGTATAGTTAATTCCTTAAGCAGTGTTGTTCACAAGTATATAATCTTTTCACATTTTTCTTCTCCCAGTTTCCAGTTATATTGGTATAATTCCACTTCCTTTTCTGTTCATTTTGGTCCTCTAAATACATCTGAATTTGAGAGTGTTTGAGCACCCAGATTTAATTATATTCATTCATACTGCAGTTTTGATGAAAATTGACAGACTCACCTACCACAAACTGTCCTGTGTGTTTCCTAAAGGGAGGTACATTTTGGGGGATTCTCTAGTTTTCAAACTAGAAGTAGAAATTCCCTGAAAGGTGTCTTGGGTACTGTTCAGTTTAGTTCGTGATTTTTGTTTTATTAAATTCTTGGTTAGCCCACTATGAATTATTGTAACAACACTTGGCTTTTAAAGAAAAGGCTCAGTTTGACACTGAGCATTCTAACAGGTTGGTTTAATATGGCCTCAGTAAGAGCCAAAAAGAGAAAGCAGAATTTACCTTCTATTCCTGATTATGTTATTGAAATAAGACTTTAACATTTATAAGCAGCTGTTTAATAGCTTTTTATGGAGGTTTGTTGTAAAAGAAAATAATGATTTAAGTTCCTTGAAGCCTGCTGATTTTTTAATTTTTCTTAAGAACTAAATATATGACCTCTTAATAATAATAACAAATATATATTATTCCCA
Source organism: Avahi laniger (assembly GCA_963575035.1). NCBI lineage: Eukaryota > Metazoa > Chordata > Mammalia > Primates > Indriidae > Avahi > Avahi laniger. The sequence continues at coordinate 8,812 of CAUYSK010104164.1, forward strand.
GTGGTGTACTTTAGGTTAAGTGCCTTGGGTGGCTCAGGATGAGTATGGCGGAGGTACAAACAGAATCCATGCAGAAGCCAGGTTTTTGTGTAGGGCATTGTCTTACACATGTGGGCTGTGAATGTATTTTCCCTTGACTTGATAGAGAACTCAGAGGTAAGCAAGCCTGGAGCACTCAAAAGTACCAAATATACAAATTGCATACTCTGCACTTATTGGGTTCTTTTTGAGAAAGAAGGAAAGTTCATTCTCATAAGGTAGTTTGTCAAGTGTCTCCAAAACAACACTGAGGAATGTCGGAGAAGCTATGAGAAATGCAGGAAGAGGAGGCAAAGAAGAGTCAAAGGCATGAGAACAAACCAGGGCGGGAATGACACATACTGCTGGGCAGTGATGGGAGAGCATCAGAAAGGACTTTGAGAGAGAAGAAAAGAAAAAGCCCTATTTCTTCTAAGACGTACTTTTTTTTTTTTTTTAATCTCAGAACATCTCTGAAATTGGGATGTCTTTTAATCAGTGGCATCTGAGTATTGCTTTTCATTAGTTTGTACATTTTCATAGCTGTGAAGTTAATTTCCATTGTATGAATTTATTACCATTATTTACTCTACTATTGATGAATATTTGAGTTCCAATTTGGGACTATTATAAATAAAGTTGCTATGAACATGTACTTGTCTTTTGATGAACATAGCATTCATTTCTGTTGGAGATATATACCTAGGAATGGAATTGCTGGGTCATAGGAATCTATGTTTAGCGTTAGGGGATACTGTCAAAACAATTTTCAAAGTGGTTGGGTTAATTCATAGTCCTGCTAGCAATATATGCGATTTCTACTTCTGTATTGTCATGAACATTTTTTTTTTAAGTGTACCCATTCTGGTAGATAAAGAATGATACCTCACTGTGGTGGTTTTGGTTTTTGTTTTCGCATTTGTCTGATAACTAATGATGTTCAGCCCATTTTCCTACGTAATGGCCATTTTAATATCTTCTTTTGTGACGTGTTCAGATCTTTTGCCTACTCACTGGTGAATTTTTGTGATTAATTTTTCTTTCCTTTTATAACTTTGTAAGTTGAGACTCAGGTAATGAGTACTTGGGTAATTTGCCCATACCCTGTTACTTATTTGGAAAGTATATGAAACATTTTTTGAAAGAATTCCATTAAATGTGCTTAAGTTTTTTCATCATTTCATATTTAAAGAGTTGAGTACAAGATTTGTCCGCTCTGCCTGGGCTAGTTTTAAGAAAATACTAGTGAGTGTGAGGTTTTTAAATCTGACACCCATTGTTCTTTCTGAAGCTAATCTGTTGAAGTTTATCTAATGGCATCCCCATTCACCAAAGTCACTGGCCTTTTCTTTCACCTTCTCTTTAAGCTCTGCCATATGTTTAATCTTTTGCAGTGCCATTGTATATAGTTCTTAGCCTGTCTTTTTAACAATTCATTATCAGTAATTCTTTCTCCTCCTTCCTAACATTGAATGTTTCCTAATATTCAGGTGTTTACTTGCTGTTCTTTTCACTCTGTTGAAAACCTATTCTTTCTTATTGTTTCAGCTGTTTGTAAAAAGTCTTAAATCTTTCTCATCTTTACCTTGCTAAACTTGTATTTCCAGAAGTCATGACCTTTTCCCAATTTAAAGTTTACAATCATCTCTATTGACAAAGCTACCTTCTGAATGTTCTGAATTCTGTTAGTGGAATTTTTATTATCTTAGTCATGTGGGTTTAAAATTTGAAGCTGTCTCTAATTTCAAGGCACAGTTGATAGAAAAATCAATGACCGTTCATTAAATACACTCATAGTGTGTGGTATTGTATATGGAAAAGTGCCAGGTGCTGAAGATTCCCTCTTGGAAGGATTTTGTACTCCATTTGGGAAGTTAAGGTATGTTCTTGTCAATTAATTAGTTTTTATGATAAATAATCCATGATCATAGCTTCTTCAGAGAGGGGTGGTGAAGGAAGTCTTCACAAAAGGGGATGGATTTGAGCTCATCATTAAGTATGACTAAGATTTCTCTTGGAAGACACAGATGGACAGAGGTGCAGGGATTTGGGCTGGATCAGAGGTGTGTATGGTGGTGGGTAAAGTTAGGTAGGACTGGATCTAGCCAATCTCTTAACTCTTCTTCTGAATTCTAATGATCATAATTGATGTTCGAATAGCACACTTTAGTTTGTAAAGCATGTGTTAGACATACATTACTATTTTATTACTCAAACATTTCAGTGACTTAGGGACCATCATCTCTGTTAAAGAAAAATTAATAGGCTTTGAAAGAGTGATACCTAGTCTTGGTCATATACCTGGTAAAGGACAGAATCTGATCTCCCTTCTGTTTACATACTATTAAAAATTAAATATAGTGAATTTTTTCTTATGAAATATTTAAATACACAGAAAAGTACAGAAATTAACATGTCTGTGTACCTCGACAGACAATTTGCCATATTTGCTTCAAATCTTGCTTTAAAAAAACACACAGCTAAAATTTTTTCCATCCTTTCTTTATCCTTCTTTCCCTGCTTACTAGAGACAACCAGTATTTAGTGTCCTGAGGTTGGTGTGTAGCATTTCCATACATATTTTTATTTTTTCATATTTGTAGATATCCATAAATAATATATTTTTAAGAATTTTATACAGGTATTCTTAAAAAGGGTATGTGTATTTTTGCAAATGGCTTTTTTCACTTATTTATTTTATAAATAGGCACTATTCTACATCCAGGGGATCTGGCAGTTGAGAGGGAAGATGAGACTACCTGTTTACTAACATTTCAGTGCAGAAAACATACAGTAAATAAATAAAATCTATAATACAGTATCAGGTTAGGGTAAATGCCGTGAAAGAAAATTGAACAGGGTCAGGAGTTAGAGATTGACGTGGGAATAGAGTGTATGTTGTTTTGAATAAAGTGGTCAGTGGTCTCCTCTTTCAGGAGATGACCTTCGAGCGGCTAAATGAATTGCGAGAGTAAGCCACGTTAAGATCTGGGAGAAGGGAATTCCAGGGGAGGGAACATCAAGTTCATAGGCTTTGAGGTAGAAATGACCTTGGTGTACTTGAGAAATGGTAAAGAAATCAAGTATGGTTAAGTGCAGAGTTAGCTAGAAGAATGGTTAAGAAATGGGTTAGGAGGAGAAGGCAAAGGGCCAGATCTTGTAGATCCTATAAAATAAAATCCAAATAAGTACTTTAGATTTTTTTTTTTTGGAGACAGAGTGCCCGGGCTAGAGTACCTTGGCATCAGCCTAGCTCACAACAACCTCAAACTCCTGGGCTCAAGCGATCCTCCTGTCTCAGCCTCCCGAGTAGCTGGGACTACAGGCATGCACCACCATGCCTGGCTAATTTTTCTATATATTTTTAGTTGTCCAGCTAATTTCTTTCTATTTTTAGTAGAAACGGGGGTCTCACTCTTTCTCAGGCTGGTCTCAAACTCCTGACCTTGAGTGATCCTCCCCACCTCGGCCTCCCAGAGTGCTGGGATTATAGGCGTGAGCGACCGCACCCGGCCAGTACTTTAGATTTTGAGTGAAATGGGAAGCCTCTGGATGATTTTTGAGCAGAGAAATGAATAACATGATTTGACCTACTTATAATACTACTTTTACACTGGAATTCTGTGTAGTAGAAAAGAATGTGGAAGCTTTTTCTATGTCAATATGGAAAGATCTGAAGATGTATTGTGCATACATTTTTTTGTACCTTTTTTCAGTATATAACTATGTAAAAAAATATATTTTTTTTGTATTTGCTTATTCATTTATAAAATTTCTCTGGAAGACTATAAAAGACATATAAAAGGGATCACCTGTGGGAAGGGAACTGATGAGGGAGAAAAAAATGGGAAGAAAACAGACCACTGTATACTTTTTATATGTCAAGAAAATATTTCAGAATCATACAGAAAAGTGTATGCATCATAAGCGTCTAGCCGGCTGTATTTTCACTAACTGGAATCTCCCATGTAACCCTCCAGAGCCAGAAGCCCCTCAGGTTCCCTTCTAGTTACTACCCCCACCCTTCCCTTCAAAGGGTAACCACAGTCCTGACTTCGAATACCATGCATTAGTTTCGCCTGGTTTTTGTACTAGCACTCTTAACTTCATTCTGTTCACCATAATTTGTTTTTATTTAATAGATTATCTACTGCTTTTACTGTAGCATTATGCAAGTAATGCTTTGGTAGATTTCTGTTGTTAAAACAATTCAGAAGTATGTAGAACAAATCATGCAGGACCCCTTTTTTCTGCATTGTTCCCATTCCATGCCTCTCCCTAGAGGTAAGTGAAACGGGTAATTTAGTAGGTACCTTTCCAGTCCTCGTTCTCTGTGTTCACATATGCAAATAACGTTCCTTTTTTCGTGTTAGTACGTAATATGGCTAGTACTTAATGATTCAGTATTAATAGTTCACATTTATTAAGTACATTCTGTGCACCCTGCACAGTTCTAAATTATTTATGTATAATAACTTATTCCTATTTTATAGATGAGAAAACAGACTCAGAGGTAAAGTACCTTGCCCAAAGTTACAGTATCCACCTTATTCTTTTCAAGGGTTGCATAGCACTCTTATATCAAGTTTAAGCCCCTTTTGTCACAGTTAATTGTATTGTTTCTATACACACTGCTGTATTTAGAATGAAGTGTGTATTCTGAATTCTGGTCTTCAAGCTCCTCTGTTTTTACCTCCCTCTTCCTCAACATCTCTCTCGATTGCTCGTACACACACTCTCTCTCACACATATACACTGCCCCGTCTAGCCCCTATTATATTTCAGTGTTCGTGACTAAGGTCTCAAATCAGTCAGGTCTGTCTCCTCTCTGTCGCAGGAAACGCTCTGTTCATGTCTGCCTATATATTTTTTTGTTTGTATCCCTATAACTTTGAAATTTCCTATTTCATCTGACACATGTAAACCATGCTTTTACTTTCTGGTCCAGAGAGATCCTATCCTACATCCGTCCTTGATGTTGCCACAACTGAGGTCTGCCCTTCTTTTTTTTTTTTTGAGACAGAGTCTCACTTTTTTGCCTGGGGCGAGTGCCATGGCGTCAGCCTAGCTCACAGCAACCTCAAACTCCTGGGCTCAAGCAATCCTACTGTCTCAGCCTCCCGAGTAGCTGGGACTACAGACATGAGCCACCATGCCCGGCTAATTTTTTCTATATATATTTTTAGCTGTCCAATTAATTTCTTTCTATTTTTGGTAGAGGCGGGGTCTCGCTCTTGCTCAGACTGGTCTCGAACTCCTGAGCTCAGAACGATCTGCCCGCCTCGGCCTCCCAAGGCGGTAGCTCACGCCTGTAATCCCAGGATTACAGGCGTGAGCTACCGCGCCTGGGCTATATATGTGTTTTTGACATAATTTATATTTCCATAATAAAAAGGAATGCGTGTATATTGTATACTAAAAATTATAAATTTCCATAAGGGAAAGGAATACAGTGTATATATAATAGTGTGTGTGTATATATGTATATATCTACAGTGTTCTATATGTTGTCTTCCTTTTTATTATGGAAATTTTAAATAAATTTTAAATATCAAAGTAGAGAGAAAAATGTAATATATTTATCTACCCCTGGTTCAACAATTATCAGCCATCTGCCATTCTTGTTTTGCCCATTTTTTATCCCATCTATTCTAATTTTTGTTTTGTTTTTCTGGAATATTTTAAGTCATAGCTGCATGCCCAAGATACCATATTATTGCATCATCCATAAACACATCAGTGTGTATTTCTAACATTGTAGATATGTTTTTACAAAGTAGCCCCTAAATAGCAGAAGGAGGAGTGAGGAAGAAGACTGCAATGGAGAGAAGAATAGATAGTGAAGAAGGAAAACTCCTTTATGCACATCCTCCCCTCTGCTAACCCTAACACTGGTCTCATTGATAGAAAAGAAAGAGATGACAGAGACAGCAGGACAAAAATGGGAGAAATGAAATGGAAGAAAAAAAATTGTTAATGTTTAGCATTTTCTACCCTTCCCCAACCACTCCCTGACCACATCCCTAATACGCTAGTGCACATTTCCAATCTTCACCCTGTTGCTTACCTCTCCTCTGTCTCTAATATATTCCTTTCGCTATCACATCATCACCTTTTGTAGCCCATTTGTTGTTGCTCATCCTCCTGGCTTTCCTTCCGCAGAAGACAATACTGTTGTCTGAATTACTTGGTAGGAGATTTCATCCTTATAAACCAGTAGGTAAGTGTCGTATAGGTTTATATGTGAGAGGATGAAAGAATGAGGACTTAGACTCTGTACTGGATGAAGATATGTTCTGTACTTACTAAGTTGTAAAATTAAGCATAATAGGTTTTTGTGCAGAAATTTGGGTTTCTCGTGAGGTGTTTTTGTGCTATTAATGCATACCTGTTAGATATAGTATGAATGCTTTTGTGTACCAGCCTGGGAAATTACTGTCAGAAATTTCTAACATTTTTCTTCTTGGTAAGGTACATTCCTTAGTCCAAATTACTGATTTACAGGCAAACTTTTGGTACACAGCCAATTTGTAAGTAAAATACTAAATGTACATAAGATGCTACAAAATAAATGTCCACTTTAATTAACTGTTATTCAATACTGAATCTGATGTGAATAATCATCATGACATAAAGTGTGTCAAATGAGTATCTATTCATTATGGAAAAATTAAAGTATTTACAAAAAGGGGGCATATATGATTATATTTAATGTCTTAAATAGAACTTGTTTTCAGATTAGAAGCTTTTGGAACATGATTTAAGTGATTAATATTGCCTTAAACCCAAGCATCTTTTTGATTTAACTTTATTACTCAACTTCTCTCAGTATATTTTACTATAGAAAAAATATGATATCATAATGTGAAAATGACAGTTATATGTAACTTATATGCATTTTAATATAAAAACACATCATAAAATTAAGTTTTAACTTTTTGATGAAATGTAGGTTTGCTAAGATATATTTTTTCTTTTTTCTCTTTCTAGGATTATTTTTATCCAAAATATTTAGGTAAGTTCACAGCATCTTAATCATATAATCTTAGAAATAGAAGGGAACTTAGATATGTTCAAGTCCAACTGTCTACTCATGTATTCCGTCCAATATAATTTCATTATCCTTGGGAGTGAGATTTCATTTTATTTGCAATTTTGATGTTCTTTTATTTAAATACATGCAGACAAATTTGGAATGATTCCTTTATTACCATGTGGCATTTTGACTTTGAGGCTTTTTCATTCTCATATCTTTTGCATCAAGAGTCATTTGGCTAATGTTCAGTTATATTTAGGTACCAAAATATTTTTTGTAAGTATATAAATTTTCATGGGTTATCTTTTAATGAAAGGAAAGATCTCTAAGCTCTTTAGAGATTATGACATAAATAATTATCACTTAAATATTTATAGAAATCATCAACAGCTTCTCTCTTTATAACACCATTTCATCAGTTCCTGCAGTATCCTATCCGTGTTCTGTTTTGGGATATGATTTTGGGCTCAAGGAGTGAGGTAGTATTTCCACACTCAAATAGATTAGATGGTTTTAATTAAATATCAGTTAAAGGTAACAAAGCTCCAGTTTGCTTTAAGTGAATAGAGAAATGTTTTACATTCATATTCCTTGAGAGAAGGAATTGTTGGCATTTCCAACAATAAAAGCGGAGAATAATTTGTACACCTCTCTCTGATGGAATTCTCTATAGGCGCAGAACACAGAGGTGTGCTCTCCCTCCTCCTTTAGGTTCCAAATATTGCTTATCTATACATCTTTCCACCCTACTCTCATCCTAGCCAATTGGAAATGAAAAGTAAATATTCTTTGAAAATAAAAAGTAGAAATGGGCTCTGATATGCATTAATAACTATGCAGCTTAGAATTTTTAATATAATTTTGCAAATAATGGTTTATTAAACTTATTTCTCATGAATTTTGAGGGTTTAATTATAGTTTAGGAGCTTTATTTTTGTTTGGTTTTGTTTCTAAATATCCATGCAGAGATTCTAAGGACCATCATGAGACGAAGGAATATTAGACCTTTCCCCTTGTTCTTAGAGAGGCTTACATTGAAATGATGGTATGTATTACTTAGCAAGGGGGATACATTCTGAGAAATGCATCATTAGGCTATTTTGTGATGCAAACATTGTAAAGTGTACTTACACAAAGCTAGATGGTATAGCCTGCTACACATTAGGCTATATGTTATAGCCTATTGGTCTTAGGCTACAAACCTGTACAGCATGCTGCTGTACTTAATTCTGTGGGCAATTATAACATGATGGTAAGTATTCGTGTATCTAAACATATCTGAACACAGAAAAGGCAATGTGCTGCACTATGACCTTACAATGGCTAAGATGTCACTAGGCGATAGGAATTTTTCAGGTCCATTATAATCTTATAGGACCACCATAGTATACGTGGTTTGTCGTTGGCTAAAATGTTGTTATACAGCCCATGTCTATATTTCTGTTTATTTTGGGAAAATTAACAGAGTAAGCACCCAAGACCACTGGGTGGAAGACCCTTTAGGACCAGGAGCTCTTTTGCATAGATCCTGATGTGGTTACTCTTCTATTTTTTAAGTGTATAAGATGATCAGAATCTTTGTTTTTGTTTGTTTTTATTTAGTTATTTTTTTCTTTCATTTTCTTTCTATCATCATACAATAAGAATTTTATATTTGTGGCATATCCTGAGCCAAGAAGACTCAACTATAATAAACTACACTGCAGTTCACCCTTTCATCAACTGTAGGACATCACTTCCATGGTATCTTTCTTTAGAAAGCCATGTCATTTTACATTTCTGTTCTGTGTGCTGCTGGGTTTCTTCTAGTTGGCTTATCACTGTTTCTTTTTATAATCTCCAATCCCATATTTCTTTTTTGCCAGATCTTAAAATTATTTAAATTATTAAGTATTAAACCATATGTGCTGTAGTTTTCTCATTTGTCAAATGGATAGATATAATTTACCTAATAAGTTTGTAGAAAGTAATGCAATGAGATGTTTTCAAAGCACTTAGTAAGATATTGGTCATGCTAGTCCTCTTCATTTTTCTTCCCTGACTTCTCTTCTGTTCCATTTTTTTCTTTCCTTCTCCCTTCTATAGCTACTGATATCAAACTTAAATAATTTCCTTCAAATTTGGAAAGAGCACACTATAAAAATTAATTGTGAGGTGACATTTATTTATTTATATATTATTATGTCTATAGATATTGAAGTGCAACAAGATTTAGCTGCCGTATCTTAAAGGAGCAATGGAATATAGGTATACATCCATGAAAAAGATCTCTTCTAAAATTACATGTGACTCCTTATTTCTAATAAAAAAAAAAAAAATCAAGCTTTTGTACTACCGAAGTGGAGGAAAGACAGAATATCAAGACTATTTCAGCTTTTCAGTTTAGGTAGAATTTAAATATTTTATAACAAAAATAGACAGTGTTTGGCTCTTATAAATTATAAGCTTGAATTAAAAAATATAGTGTTAACCGTTGCTTCTTAGGGCCTTGTAATGAGGCTATGTTCTTGCAGGCACAATATTCCAGAAGATGTATTCATTTGATCACAGAGTACATTTAGATAAAGATAAATAACATTTGAATACTTCATTATGTGTTCTGAGGAAGTTCCTTAGATAAAATATTTTTCTTTTCTCCTCTTATCCCTTTCAGTTTTTTCTTTTCTGGCTCTACCTAACTTTCTTTTCTCTTTGCCTACCTTACTTGGCAGCAAGATAAAAAACCAAAGTATGAAAAAAAAAAAAAAAAAAACCCAAAAACAAAAACACAAGATATGGGCTCTAGTCTCAGACCTAAAAATTTCTAGCTGTGTCAGGTTAAGCAAGTTACTTAACTATTTAACTTTTCAGGTTCTGTATTTTTAAATGTGTATTATAACTATATTTTCTAACTTCAGAAGTCTGAGAATACCAAATAAATATATGTATATAGGTAGATGTTTTTACTCTGTCAAACTTTGTTTAAATGTAAACTATTATTATTTAATCAACCCATCATATGAAACAAAAATATACTTTTTATTATGATTTGGTTTTTGATTCAAATTTTATATTTTGTTCTTTACTTATATATAGGCACATGTAGTGAATCCCACTGTTGAAAAGAGAAAAAAGAATGCCCTACCTAAGTTAAACTTTTCTGTCATTTAATGTGTATATGCTATAGCCTATGGCAGGCCCTAAATTCAGGGGAAAAAAAAAAACTTTATAATCCTGTTCCTGGTAAACTTAACAGTAGTTTTACTAATTATGACAGCTCATGCAGGGAGCTCCTTGTAGTAAGATAAGGTCACCAAGGAAATTAGACAACTGTGACTCGTACTTTTTGGACAAAATTTAGTCTTAGTTTAAGGATTCATAAAGCACTCAGTCCATCCACATATCTCATGCACTGTCTTGAAAACATGTAATTTGGAAAAAACAAAAACAAAAAAAACCCTGTGTTTCACTGTACAAACCATAAGTTTTTAATTTTGTTGTTTGTTCCTTAGGAAATAAGATGAATAACTACCATCTGCATAGGCCTGTGAAAATATCACCAAATAGAGTGTATAATTCTATTAATGAGAGAGAAACTTCCTGGGAAGAATACTAAGCTCTGAGCCTGAATATAAACATTAGAATTCATTTTTAGTTTCTAGCTCCTACTGAGTTAGCGAATTACCCCAAACTACTGACTCCTTCCCTTCAAATTCTCTCTAGAGAAACAGTAAGATTCTAGGGACTAATAATAACAAAATAAAATGAAAAACAATCGGAAGCATAAGAAAGCGTAAGAAGCCCAGGTGTTGGGCTTGGAGTGCTGACAGCTGAGGCAGCAGAGAGACAACAGATTGGAGGGTTTTAAAAGTGACCTAAACTTTCAAATCAAGAAAACAAACCAAAAAAGTACAGCAGAGCAAACTCTGACTAACAAGAAATAAAAAAATAACAATAATAGAGATAGAAAAAAAGTGAAATAGACAAAAGAGAGGACTAACGAAAGCAAAGTCTCATTCTTTGAAAATATTAATGAGTTGAATTGACATCTGGCTAAGATAAGGAAAAACAGAAAAGAAAGAGGAAATGCCAATATGCAAAGTACGGGATGAAAAGGAGAGGGAGTCTAAATCCAACATATATTAAAAAGATAATCGTAAATTATTACATACAGCTATACCAAAATACATTTGGAAACCTAGATAAAATGGGTATGGTCCTAAAAAAATATATCTATAATTTCACAGGAAGCAATCAAGAACTGGGTTATACGAATACATAGTAAACAAGTTACAACCCCAGTCAAAGCCTTCTTCTCACTGTTTTCCCACAAACCCAGACCCAGGTGGTTTTACAGATGAGTTCTTACAAATTTAAAGAAATTGTTAATTTTTCTCTTATAAAATTGTCCTAAAAAAATAGAAAAAGATTCTATAGTGTGAGCTTATTCTAAGAGGCTGGTGTAATCTTGACTCCAAAACCAGATCAGGACAATATAAGAAAATAACAACTGTAACATCTTTTAATTTTTAATCAATCCTAAATAAAATGATATCCAGTCTAATCTAAAGTGTGTTAAAAATAATACATCATGATAAAATAAGGTTTATTCCAGAAATTTAAGAATGGTATTCCATCGGTATATGGAATTCTCCATAGAAGTAGTATATTATTACCCCAGTTCATATAGAAAGAGCAATTGATAAAGTTGAACACTTAATTGTGATTAAAAACTTTTGTCAAATTAAGAATATAAGAAAAGTTTCTGAATTTGGTAAAGGTTAAATATAGAGTAACTATATAATTTATCTTTCAAATTCTGACACTTCGGTTTAGGATTATCATCTAGATAAATGCCAGATATAAAAGAATAAAATAGGATTGTGCTGGGCAAATTGGCAAGCATGGTTATCCGAATGATACACATTAGAGAGACAGAGAGAGAAAGATCTTTATGGTTGAGAACAAGAAGGAAAGCACTGGAGGTTACAGCCAATGCAATAAAAAAGCAAAAATAAACGGGGATTGTATAGATCATAAGCCATAATATATAATTCTTTATTCGTAATTGATATACCTAGAAAAAAGATACTCCATATACAAAATATTAGAGCACATAAGAGATTTAGGTAGTTCTAAGACTATCCTATAAAAATCTGTAGTAGTTCTTTGCACAAGCAATAGTCAAGTAGAAAATAAAAAGATAACCAGGTGTTGTGGAGAGCGCCTGTAGTCCCAGCTACTTGAGAGGCTGAGGTGACAGTATTGCTTGAGCCCAGGAGCTTGAGGCCACAGTGAGCTATGATCATGCCTGTGCACTCCAGCCTGGGCAGCAGAGGAGTGAAACCTTATCTAAAAAAAAAAAGAAAAAAAGAAAGCAAGCAAGCAAGAAAAGAAAAACATGATACCATTCAAAATAGCAGAAAATCCCATAAAATGTATAGAAATATCTTAGGAATACATAAAATCTTTATGAAGAAAATTTTAATGCTCAAATTAAGACATAGGAGATGAACTGAAATCTTGAAAATATATTTTATGATCTTGAATTAAGTGATGTTACAAAGAGATCAGTTCTTAAATTTATATACACCTCATCAAATATTAATAATACAAAACTATAAAAAGAAAACCATATGGCATTGTCAGAATATATAGACTAATGGAATTGAACAGAGAGTTAAAAGAATGATCCATGTATATATGACAACCTAGTATTTATTAAAGATGACAACACAGATCACTATGGATTGTTTAGAAGATGGTATTGAGAAAAGTGGACAGCTACTAGCAGAAAAATAAATCTGAATTCCTAACCACCAAATGTATAGGTGATTTCTAGGTAGAATAAAGACAAAAATGTTAAAGGCAAGCTGTGAAATTAAAGAAAAAAATAAATGAGAATATCTTTGTGATCAATGGCATGGGTAAAAAAACCTTCAAATTCATAAGCTATAAAGGCAAAATAATCAATAAATTTGATTACAACAAAATTAAGAACTTCTCTTACAAGATAGATATGTAAGATAAAGTTAAAAGACAGATGACAAAATGAGAGATGATATTTATAAATGTTTTAATTTCTGCAAATCCACAGTTACAATAAATAAGTGCCAATGAAAAAGTAGTTAAAAAAATAGAGAAAATTTTCAAAAGTAAAAACCCCCAAATTTAAAGAATGACATGAAAATGTGCTCCATCTCATTAGAAATCAGAAAAACAATATGAGATATCATTTTATTACCTATTATTAGTCTGGCAAATATTAGAAAGAGGCCAGACACAGTGGCTCACCCCTGTAATCCTAGCACTTTGGGAGGCCGAAACAGGAGAGTCGTGTGAGCCCAGGAGTTTGAGACCAGCCTGGACAACATAGCAAGACCCCATATCTCTACAGAAAAAAAATAGAAAAATAAGCCAGGCATGCTGACTTATGTCTGTAATCCCAGCTATTCAGGAGGCTGAGACAGGAGGATCACTTGGGCCCAGGAGTTGGAGATTGCAGTGAGCTATAATGGCACCACCGCACTCACTGGGTGAAAAAGTGAGACCCTGTATCAAAAAAAAGAAAAAATTAGAAAAATGTAGAAATCCTTATGACCTGCTGATGGGAATGCACCTCTGGAGAGCCATTAGATATATGCCTACCTAATGATCCCACAGTTCCACTGCTGGGTGTCTGTTCCAATAATTCTCATGAGTATACTAAAGAGACATGCATGAGGATATTCATTGCAGCACTGCTTGTAGAGGCGAGAAGTTGGAGGCAATCTGAGTATCTCTCACAGGTAGAGAGAATTGTAAGGTAGTGGTTGAACACTATGGAATAATTTTAGCAGTTAGACACAACAAATTATGTATAGCAGTATGGATAGATCATAAAAATACAGTGCTGAATTTAAAAACGTTAGAGAATAGAACATATAATATGAAACTATTTACAGAAATGAAAAAAATCGTGAACACAAAATTGCAAACATGTGGTTTATAAGAACACATACAAATTTTAAAAATACACATTAACCCATTAGAGTCATTGCCTATGGAGTGAATGGAAGTGGAAATAGAAAGAAATATATATTTGTGTGTGTGTATATATATATTTTAAAGCAAGTGATGGGCTTTTCAAAGACAAATAATAATAATGTATTATTAAAGGGGGAACATGAATATCTTAGTCTTCTGTTGGTGAAGTCGAATAAGCCAACATTCAGACTTTTTGTGTGTGATGACCTCTTCTGCTACTTAAAGACAGAGGATTATAAAGTAGTTTCTTGGGGAAGAGAAAAATTCACCTGACTCTGGCTCCTCTATAGTCTTGTGTTCAAGTATTAACAATGGCTGTTTGAACTGTAAATATTTTTTTAGAATTGACAAACCAAAATAACTGGGACAGTGGTACCTATAACAAGTGGCAAAAGGAAATGAAATAGTTTAATCCCTAATAAAATTAATGGGGAAAATGAGTAAATAAAAGGTAATGATTGTGAGAATTTAGACCAAGATCTTTTCTTAGGATGTTTTGTCATGACCACTGGAACCTCTCCTGAAAGTGCCTGTTTCTTAGTCTTTTCTCCCTGACGGCCCTAACTGCTGTTTCTAATCCCTTTTCTTGTGGGAACTTCTGCTTCAGGCCACAAAAGCTATGGCCATCTCCCTCCGATTCTCACCTTCCTGCTCACTTTCCTTAATTTCCCCCATTCCTGTTGTGCAGTAAGAAAATGAAGTGGAAAGGTGAAAGTTCTATATTGCTTTGCTTTTGAGTAGCCAGGCAGCTGGCTCTCTACACTGTAATTCTAAGTGTACTTTTTCATAGAAATACCACCACATGTATTAGTATAAACCTATATAAAAGGTGCATTTTGGGTCAAGTCTACTTTGTAGTCTGGCCTGGGGTCCTGCTCACCATATGAAACTTATGACTCGGGCCTCCAGCTTCAGGGCCTTCAAATTTTGCCTGTTCACTGTCAAATTGTTCCAGAGGTGCAAAATGAGGCTGTCTCAAAAGTAGTAATCCTAATGAAATCTTCACAACAGACTAAGCTGAGTCTGAGGGTGGGTGATTCAAGAGGAGGGACAAATGTACAAAGGTAAGACTACTCAAGACCTAAAACTAGTTCAGTTTACTGGGGCCAAGTTTGGCCCCCTTCCCCTCCCTTTCTCTTGCACTCTCTTGCCCTCCACCTTCCGCCAAGGGTTGATGCAGCAAGAAGGCTGTCACCAGATGCCAGCACCTTAATGTTGGACTTCCCAGCCTCTGGAACTATAAGAAATAAATTTCTTTACCCGGTCTCTGGTATTCTATTATAGCAACACAGAGCCGACTAGGACATAAGATTGGTACCAGAAATGGGGTTGTTGCTATAACAAACACCTGAAAATGTGAAAGTGGCTTTAGAACCACGTAATGGCTAGAGGTTGGAAGAATTTGGAGGAGCAGGCTAGAAAAAGCCTAGATTGCCATGAATGGAGAATTGAAAGTGATTCTGGTGAGGCATCAGAAGAGAAGAAATGGAGGGGAAGTCTGGAATTTCTTAGAGATTACTTAAGTGTCATGATAAGAATGTTGGTAAAAATATGGATGGTAAAGGCCATTCCGATGAGGTCCCAGATGGGAATGAGAAACAAAGTATTGGAAACTAGAGTAAGGGCCATCTTTGTTACAAGGTGGCAAAGAATTGGGCTGAATTATGTCCGTTCCTGAGGCTTTATGGATGCAGAATGTAAGAGTGTTCAACAAAAGTAACTGAGAAATTTCTAAGCAAAACATTGAAAGAGTTGCATGGCTACTTTTAATGGCATATAATAAAGTACAAGAGGAGAGAAATGCTTAAAGATGGAATTTATAATTAAAAGGGAAACAGAGTGAAAAGATTTGGAAAACTCACAGCCTATCCATTTAAAGGGTGAAGAGGTGTCTTTAGGCGAACAAACCAAGGAAAACAGAGCTAAGTAAATATTTGCTAAAGAGGTTATCATGGATAGAAGGGAGCCATGGGATATTCATCAAGACAAGGAGAGAAGGACCCCAAAGGCATTTCAGAAATCTTCAAGATTTCCCCTCTCATCACTGGCCCAGAGCAGGACCTTGATGCAAGGTTTTCATAGAGGTGCCTGCAGGACCTCAGCATTCACTGCCTCAGTACTCTGCTCCTTGAATTCCAGTGCAGTGCTGCTCAACCATCCCAGCTGTAGCTCAGGTGAGCCCAGGTGCAGCTCAACCCATCACTTGGGAAGGTACAAGCCGTGAACAGTGGTGGTGTTCTTGTGGTGCTAATTGTGCAGGTGCACAGAATGCAAGAGCTGTGGGGCCAGGGCAGCATCCACCTCAATTTCAAAGGATATCGTGGACAACCTTGGGGGCCCACCCAAAGATTTGTTGCAGGGGCAGAGCCGCTGCAGAGAGCCCTCCCTAGGGCAATGCCCAGTGGAGACATAGGAGTGGAGCTACCATAAAAAGATTTACAGGCACAGAAAGAAGGCCCTCAACAAATCCTGAGGCACCTTGATATTGGACTTACCAGCCTCCAGAACTGTGAGAAATAAATTTATTTTCTTTACAAATTATCCAGTCTATTGTATTCTGTTATAGCAACACAAAACAGACTGGGAGAGGGGCTCCGGAAATACCACATGATCTGTAAGTTATTGTTTCTGTGGGAAAATATTCTAACCTACCATGATAGGCTTAATAATGACTCCCCAAAGATATCCATGTCCTAATCCTCAGAACCTGTGAATGTTACCTAAATGGCAAAAAGCACTTTGTAGATGTGATTAAGTTAAGGATTTTTTTTTTTTTTTTTGAGACAGAGTCTCACTCTGTTGCTCAGGCTAGAGTGCCGTGGCGTCAGCCTAGCTCACAGCAACCTCAAACTCCTGGGCTTAAGTGATCCTCCTGCCTCAGCCTTCCGAGTAGCTGGGACTACAGGCATGCGCCACCATGTCCAGCTAATTTTTTCTATATATTTTTAGTTGTCCAGCCAATTTCTTTCTATTTTTAGTAGAGATGGAGTCTTGCTCTTGTTCAGGCTGGTCTCGAATTCCTTGAGCTCATGCAATCCACTTGCCTCGGCCTCCCAGAGTGCTAGAAATACAAGTGTGAGCCACCGCGCCCGGCCAAGTTAAGGATCTTTTGATGGGGACGTTGTCCTGGATTATCTGGGAGGGCCCAGTATAACCATAAGATTCATTATAAGAGGGTTGCAGGAGATCAGAGTCAATAGTAGCATATGTGACAATGAAACAGCAATTAGGAGTGATGCAAGAATGAAGCCAGGAGCCAAAATATGCAGATGGCCTCTAGAAGATAAAAAGACAAGGAAATAGATTCATCCTTGAAGTCTCCAGAAGTAATGAAGCCCTGTTGACACTTTTGTTTTAGACTTCTGACCCCATAACTATAAGACAATAAATTTGTTTTTCTAAAGCTGCACAATTTGTGGTGATTTCTCACAGTAGCAATAGGAAACTTAAACACATACTGACTTCAAATGAGCCTTTGAATCTGTGACAAATTGCATTTTTCCAAAGATAGCACAAAAATATCTCCCATCCCACATACTTTTACAGTGCCATTTTGCCATGAAGAGGTAGAATCTGTCTCCCTTCCAATCCCCTTGAATCTGGATGGACCCTGGGACTGCTTTGATTAATAGAATGTGGTACGAGTGATACAATACTCCTTAACTGCCCTGGAAGCTTCTGCTTTCTCTTTCTTTGAAGCTACCTGCCGTGAAAGATTGCTACTTTAGGGACAGTATCCCAAAAAAACTCAACTACATCGGGAACTCCTGAAACATGATAGACCATGTGGAAAGAGACATGCCAAGAAACATGAGTGCCATCTTAGAAATAGATCCTCCAGCCCCAGCCACCCTGGCTGACTCTATGAGCAGAGACAAATAGCCCAACCAAACTGTTCTCAAATATTTGATCCACAAATCATAAGAAAAATAGAACGATTATTTAAGCTACTAATTTTGGAAGTTGTTTGATACTCATCAAAAGCTAACCAAAACACCACCTTTTTTAGCAAGTTGTTGACTATCTGAACAATGAGATGATACATATAATGTCTTCATTGGCTATCAAGAATTGTATTTTTGGCACTAAGTGTCTCCTGATTACTTTAAAGTCCCTAGTATACTTCGTTTCTATTATTTCAGCTGTTATTTCTTAGTTTGCTAGCAATATCTGCCAGGTTACAATATCTAATTTCACAGGATTGTTGTGAAGAATGAAAGGAATGAAGTAAACCTGCTTTGTAGTATTGAGGCATTATACAAATATTATTGTATTAGTCTCCATGTAGCATTAAAAAAATTGGAAGTTGCCTACAGCAACTAGAAACACTAGCTCATTCTACTGACTTAATTATATATACTTTGCAAATCAGGCTCTGGTCTACAGATTTGAGGATAACATTACACCTCTGCTATGGAATTAAAAACATAGATTTATGTGATAATAAATTTCCCTGCTAATCCAAGGGTTTTTTCACTTCTGGCTTTAAGTTTAAGGTTCTTCTCCAGAGAGAAGAAGCTGTCATAAACCTTTTTTTCATGAGTCTGTATTTATCATAATCTTGCAGATTTTTAATTTTTCACAAAGGTAGATGAAAACACTTAGGGTTAATATTTTGAATACTGAATTTTGTGAATCCACAGGAGCATAAATATCCTACCTCTTGAGATAATTTCTACCATGATTTCAGATCAAGTGAGTGTCTACCTAAGAAGATTACATATGTTTTTATTTACAGGTTGTCTTGGCTCTTTTCGAGCTGGATTATTCACCGCGGCACGTCAGTCAACTAATGCTCACCCTGACCTAAGGAGCTGTGTCAATGGTAAGCGCTTCTACCATCAATTTAAAAAACAAAACAAAACAAAAACCCGTCAAGTAAAGTATACCCATGTTAACATAAACTAGTATTTAAAATCAACAAATGAGCCCATGATGGTTTGTATGGCCAGCAAAAAAAGTATTTTTAAACTACAGTTGAAAGAATGTTTCTCAGCTGTGAATGTTTCTGTTTTACTCAAAGTGAATTTTTCATCTAATATTTAAACTGAACAGTGTTCCTTGTTTAGTAAGCTTTAGGTCATTGACTTCAGAATTTTTATTCCTCACAGCTTTATTTTGGCTGTTGTTGCATAATCATGTAATATAACCAAATGTTACAATTGATTAATAGGTCAAAGTGGAGCCATGTTTATTCTTCTAACTTTTTGGCATCAATGATATAAATGTGGGAAATATCATGTGAATCAAATTAACCTTCCTGGTTTAAAGATCACAAAGGGCCTAATGAAAATGTTGATAGATTATTTTTTACTAATTTACCAATTTCCCAAATGAATGTAAAAGCAAAAAGGTGCAACCAAAAGATATAAATTGTGATGTTTGTTTAGTGAATATTTTTCATGCAGTATAGACATTCTCTAAACATTTATCTATCTGCATTTTCCTCAATTTAAAGTGGCTGTAATTTTGTAAGTAGAACAGTTTGCCTGGACATATATATTTAATTCGTCCTTTATCTTTTTAAAAAAAAAATCTACCAAAAAACAGGAAAATAACAGTTTTGGTAACAATTTCCTAATAGCTTGTTTTCTATCATTTTAACTAATACCTAATTTATTACCACTTTCCAAAAAATTGAATGATTTTGTGAGAAAATTTTTTTGAAAAATTCTGGGATTAATTAAGTTTGAGCTAGGTTGGTTGTTTATTTATCTATCAAACAACAATAGTTTCCTCTATTTTAAGCAAAGGGATGGAAGTATTTGAAATATTGGAAGTATTGGAAGAAAGGGAACAACTTGTACAATTAACTAGAAAGGCTTGAGAAGCAAGTGTGGAACTGTACATAAACCAAGGGACTATTGTAATGTCTAATGAGGGGAGAGAGATTACAAATAAGTATAGAAATGAGTGGCATGTCGTTTAAGGTAGTGATAAAGTATAGTGATATTTTATGAAGAAAATAAACAGGGTACTGTAATTGAGCTTTACTTTGTAATTTTTAATTTAATTTTTCCTCTGGTAATGTTCCTTATTCTAAAATCTACTTTATTTTATATTAATAAAGTCACTCTGGCTTTATTTTGATTCTTGTTTTTTCTGGTATATTTTTTCATCCATTAATTTTTTTTTTTTTTGAAGACAAAGTCTTGCTCTGTTGCCCAAGTAGAAGGCAGTGGCCTCATCATAGCTCACTGCAACATCAAACTGCTGGGCTCAAAGTGATCCTCCTACCTCAGCCTTTTGAGTAGCTGGGGCTGCAAGCACATGCCACAAAGCCCAGCTAATTTTTTCTCTTTTTAGTAGAGACAGGTGTCGCTCTTGCTTAGGCTGGCCTTGAACTTTTGAGTTCAGGCAATCCTCCTGCGTCAGTCTCCCAGAGTGCTAGAATTACAGGCGTGAGCCACCATGCCTGACCCATCCATTAATTTTTAAAATATCTGTGTGTATATATTTCAAGTGAGTTTCTTTTGAGTCTTGCTATTTTATCCAGTCTGACAATTTCTGTATTTTAATTGGAATGTTAGAGTATAGACCATTTATATCCAATGTAACCATTTATATGATTGGATTTAAATCCGTTGGTGATCCCATCTGCTTTTTGATTCTTCCTCCTGCAATTGTACCAAATAATTGAGTATCCTTTGGGGGTTGATTTCATGGTATCACAACTATTTACTTACTAATTATACCTCATAAACTTTTTTTGCTCTTTTCTTTAGTGTTTACAATGTACATCTGTAACTTTTTATAGTCTACATTCAAATAATATTATACTACATATACAGTGTAAGGAACTTAAAATGATAAAAATTTTATTTTCTTTCTATTTTTTGTACTGTTTCTGCCTTAGACTTTAATATTATACATTATCAACTCTACAATACATTAGTTTACAAACAGATTAACAAATGAGAAAATATTAGTTTGTATTTTCTCAAATATTTACCATTGCTGGCACTCTATTCTTTTGTGTGGATCCAAATTTCCATATGGACACATTTTCCTTCTGCATCAAGAACTTGCTTTAATATTTCTTATAGTGCATTTCTGATGAAGATGGATTTTCTCAGATTTTTTAATCAAAAATATAGCCTATATTGATTTTATCTTTGGAAGATATTTTTATTAGATAAAGACTTCCTCATTGATAGTGTTCTTTCAGTCGGTTAAAGACGTCTCTCCGTTGTTCACTCATCAGAATAGATTCTGATGAGAAATCTGCTGTCATTCTTAGTTATTTCCTGTGTATGTACTGTGTTTTTTTTTTTTTTTTTACTCTGTCTGGATGTAAGATTTCTCTTTGTCAGTGGTTTTCTTCAAATCGAAATGGTATTTTTATGTTTTATTCCGCTTGGAGTTTGCTGAACTTCCTAGATCTGTGGGTTCATAATTGTCATTAAAGTGGGAAAATTATTTAGTATTATTTCTTCACATTTTTTTCCCCACAGCTATTTCTTCTGTTCTCCTGGGACTTTAATAATACATATATTAGGCCATTTGATATTGTTCAACAAGTCACTGATTCTCTGGTTATTTATTTATTGGTTGTTTTTATCTGTCCTTCATTTTGGATAATTTTTATGTCTTCAAGTTCATTCTTCTTTTCTTCTACCATGTATGATTTACTTTTAATTTCTCCTTCAGTGTGTTTTTTATTTCATATATTTTACTTTTCATCTCAATAAGTGCCATTTAGGTGTCTTATACATCGTTTTTTTTTTTTTTCACTGTATGTTTGTGTGTACTACTGGAACATATGGAGTTCATTTATAATAGTTGTATTGACTTACTTTTCTGCTCGTTTTATCATTTCTGGGTATATTTCCATCATTTGATTTTTCTCTTGGTTATAGGTCATGTTTTCCTGCTTCTTTGCATGCCTACTTGAAGTTTTTACCAGACAGAACAAATCATACTACTTCTAGTATTAGTAGAAAAGAGAATTCAGGACTTCTAATTTGAGTTAAGATAAAGTAATGGGGACCAGATTTACTCTTCTGCCTTAAATAAGTAGAACTCTGGTCAAATATATGAAACAACAGTTTTTAGACATTGTATAACAGGCAGCATAGTACTGCAATTCTTAAGGGAAGGAAAATAAGCAGTGTATGTTGTTGGATTCTATATTTTGTTGTCTTTTTCCAAATAGTGTTTGATTTTGTTTTAATACTCAGCTAAGTTACTTGGAGTATGTTAAAAATAAAACCTTGATTCTAAGCTCTGTTAGGGCAATCTAGAGTAGCCATTGGCTTCACATTAATTTAGCCTCTATAGTAAGGCTATATCCTTGTGAGAATTTTACCTGACGCCCTCCATAGTATGAGATATTTTCAGTCTAGCTAGTCTAAAATGAATTATCCCTAGCCCTATGTTAGCTCTGGAAATTGTCCTGTGCAAATCATTATTCAGCCAAAGACTTTAGGAGATATTTTTGTAGATCTCTGGAGTGTCTCTCTCCCCACCTCTCTCTCTCTCTCTCTTCTCGTTCCCTCCTCCTCTCCCCACACATACACACTATTTTCTCTCTCTGCCTTTACAGTACTCTGGTCAGCAAAATTCTAATTGGACCTCCCAGACTCCATTATTTGTCTTTTCAGCACAAAGAGACCACTGGACACTGACTTTCTTGCACTGTTGTATAGAAACAGTCTCTAGGCAATAAGGTGCTATTGTAGAGCTCCCCTTGTTTATTTCTTTTCCTTTAGGAATCACAGTATTCTGCTTTCTGTTCTACAATGTTTGAAAATCATTATTTTGTGTATTTTTACTAAAGTTCTGCTTATTTAAGACAAGAGGATAAATCTGATCCCTGTTATTCCATCTTAGTCTGAATTCAAAGTCCCAAATTCTTTTTTCTATTGATACTAAGAGTAGTATCATTTGTTTTTCCTACCTCATGGAATGTTTTTAAGAATCAAATTAGGTAATATATTTGGAAATATATTTAAATTACAGTTATAAAATACTGCATGTATGTGCAGTGCAAAAATAGTTTCCTTTTACAAAACAGTTATAAAGATTTGCCTAATGGACTCACTTTTTTATAAAAACATATTCTTTGAAGGAAGGAGTTGTAATTTTTTCATTGCTTATAGGCTTCATAAGCAGGATTTTTGTTAAAGGGCACATGATTTTATTTAACCATGGCATGGGGTAAAAATTAAATAGATGTCTATTTCCTTCAGCGATTCCAGACCAGTGTAATCCCCCGCCATGCAATGAAGATGGATATATAAGCTGCAGAGATGGCCAAGCTACATTCACTTGCGTTTGTAAATCAGGCTGGCAAGGAGAAAGATGTGAATTTGGTAGGTATAATAAACTCACCTGGCTCATCTGGATTGGCCTTTTGAAAAGTTCTCTAAAGGTTATATTCTTTAAAAATAATTTATTTTTCCCTTTTTAGATATAAACGAATGCAAAGATCCCTCAAATGTAAATGGAGGTTGCAGCCAGATTTGTGATAATACACCTGGAAGTTACCACTGTTCCTGTAAAAGCGGTTTTGTTATGCTTTCGAATAAAAAAGACTGTAAAGGTAAGAGCAAGAAGGTAGAATAAAAGGATATTTACTGTGTGAGAACAAATTTCAGTTAGAGGACTTTCCCTAGGAAATTCTTGGAAAACTCTCTGGTTGTAAGTGATTATAGTAAACATAAATTTTTATCCATCGTGAAGCCTTGTGAAAAGATAAGAATGTCTTTAGTTTACAGTACTAACAAGAGTGTTTTGTTGCTGTCTTATTGTGTGTGAGTGCACACATATGTGTCTGCTTTAGTGAAGAATTTCATTATAAAGTGAGGTTTCTGTGCAGGTCTTTGCATGTTGCAGACTGCAGAATCATTGTTTATCTTTTGTTTTCAGACACTACATTATTTCTTTTCTTCCAATGAGATAAATAGCTATACAAAGAAATCTACCACGATCTTTAATAATTTCTTCCATTGTATTTTATTTTTTCTTTTCAGAAATACCTGTCTGATTTCCAGTCTAAACCCTTCATCTTGCACCTCATTTCCTGTTGAGGTTTTGGTAAAGATGAAGATACGGTTTTCTTTTTCTTTATACATTTAAGATCACATCATTGGTCAAAACTCTTTTTTTTTTTCTTCAAACTTAAACAATCTCTGTCAGTTTAGCTTTTTAACAGGTGATTTTACTAGTGTATTTTTTCTTTGTTTCCCTGTCTCCCACATTTTGACTTTTTTCTCTGTAATACTCTCCTTTCTGTTTGACTGCTTTAACTGCTGTAACTAAATCTTCAAATGCTTGTGCTTGGTGTGTGGATAACTAAAAACAAAATTCCCCAGTGTGGAGTTAAATTGTGTCTTTAGAAATTAGATATGGTTTCTACCGCCTCCACCACACACACATACCTTTGTTGTTTTGCTAAGAGGAAAAACATTAGTTAAGTTAAAATGTGAAGTTTTATTGTTCAACTCTTTATTTATATCTGCTTTGGTAAATCTCCAAATTGAATTCATATTCAAATGATCTCTTACTGCATTGTAATTTTTAGTATGGTATACATTTACTGTAATATTATTAAAATGAAGTTAAATATCTCTAAAGGGAAATACATTAACTAACAATTTCTACTAAATAATTATTCAATTTGTGACCATATATCTTTCTTATCTGCCTATTTGAAGATCTGTTTGAGTTTAGATAATTTAGAATAATAACAGTATCATTAGAACACCGGTTATAGAAAACCATCGTAATTCTGAATACCGTATACATTCCATAAACAAATGATACCTGTTCATACTTCAACATTTAAATACTTGAATAGTCTGTTTTTCTAAAGAATTTGTGACTATTTAAAATTTAAAAGTATTTAATCTTTATCCTTTGAGTTAATACACACAAATATGTATAAATGATTATAAAAAGTCTTCTTATAAATAAGAATGTTCTCAATGACCAGAACATATGTTTTTATATTCTTCATTTACACAATCCTTTATCCATGATACTTAAGTGACAGAATACAGAATACTTAGAAGAATATGTATAAAACTATTACAATGGGACCTTTGCCAAAACATGAATATGCTTGGGATCAAGTTGCCAGGAATTATGTAAAAATGAAAGAATAAAACTTTTCACCGGACATTAGATGTCAGTGTAGAGTCATAAAATCAATGCTGTATAACCTAAATGCATATGATCTAAATAAGCAATATGCCTCAAACCAAATAATTTTAGTCATATGTTTTTATCAAATCAAGGGTTCTTTGCTAGTGTCTTTTGGTATGGGAAAATTTTTTTTAATATAATGGTTTCATTTATAGATATGGATGAATGCTCTATGAAGCCAAGCATTTGTGGCACAGCTGTGTGCAAGAACATTCCAGGAGACTTCGAATGTGAATGCCCTGAAGGCTACAGATATGACCCCAAATCAAAGTCTTGTGAAGGTAGAATGGTGGTGGTATCATTGCTGATGGTGGAGAGGGTGGATTTGAACCCTGAGTTGATATTTAAAAGGATTGGTTTTGTTTGATATCAACAATCAGATTTCTAGCTTGGTTAATTGGATAATCATTGGCTTCCTTCCAGAGTAAAAGTATGTAAGACACATGGTCTTTTAGGTTTAATGTTACGCACACCAACTGGCCCTTTAAACTATGTATGAATTGGAGACCTCCATGTGTGATAAAAGGAAGATAAACGTATTTTCAAATCATTTAAATCATATTCAAAGACAAAGAGAATTTCATTTTGGAAGACAAAACATATGTATATAAAAGAAAAACGCAAGCTTAAAAATTGTGTGAGTGAAATGATGAGCCTTGTTAAAAACCTTAGGTTTTATTCCAGGCTTTTCAATGATTTTGTGTGCATATATAAGTAAGCAGTTTATTCTAAAATGGGAAATGGCACAGTTCTGTTATCTGATCATAACCAAGTGATAACGGAACTCTGGAGATCTGAGAAATACTAATCAGGAATATCAGTGCCTATGGATTTGGAGGTACTGTTACTTCGTTTGGCTGCAGTGGTGCCGCCATGTGTGCCTCGGGTAGCTTACACATAGCAAAGGGTGTTTGTTGTTTTGTTTTTTTTTTAAATCATGATATATACAAATTATCTCACACCATCCTTTAAATTCTTTAAAATTTCAAAATGAATTTAATACCATGGCTAAAATTAATCAAATCAATAACACTTTTTCTGTTGTGGCACAATATATATAATATATATTATAAATATATATAATATTTAAAATATATATAATGTACCCTTTTAACCATTTTTAAATGTACAATTCAGTGGCATTAATTACATTCACACTGTTGTGCAGCCATTACCACTGTCTATTTTCAAAGCTTTTTTATCACCCCAAACAGAAACTCTGTTTATGAAGAGTTTATTAAGCAAATAAGTTCTCTTTTGTTAGTTACCTGGTAACCTTTAACCTACTTCTGTGTCTCTATGAAAGTTGCCTAAATCAGTAATGATTTTAGGATAGATTTCTTTCAACTGTATATGCTCCTTTTGAGATTTCGATGTCTTACCTCCTTGCGCACTCACCAAAAGTACCCCCTCAATACACACACACACACACACACACACACACACACACATACACACACACCCCATTTCTGTTCTCCCACCACTCCAGATAGAAATTTCTAAGGTGAACCTTAGGCATTTGAAGATTTATCATTAGCCTGTTCGTCACCTATATTGTAGTTTTATTCAATGAATGACAGATTTTTAAAAAAGATTTATATATGACTGTAGATATAGCCACCTTTAATCATATATCATGCAATTTTAATACTATTGAAGGATCATTAATTTTGGGGATCTATTTGAAAGCATTTTATGAGAACATATTCATAATGCATTTGGGGATTTTCAAAGACATAGGGTACATCAGATGAAAATGTCAAGGATCTTATGTAGCTCATATTATTACAAATTTTTAAGAACGATATTCTCAAAATATGGAGTGAGGACAGGGACCATATAGAAGGTTTTTTAATTGGGGGAGATAATATTACAGTGAGGTTTTCATTAAAAAAGGTAAGTTAAGAAATACAGATATGTTCCTAAATTTATTGCCACCATTATTATTGCACAATGAGAAGTCAAATGTTCTTGATATTGTCATTTAATCCCCAATTGCATTAGCTTTCAGTTAAAGATGGTCTTTTCTTCCTTTTCCTTCTCTACTGTTTTTTTTACTTTTCTTCCCTATCTTTCCCTTCTTCCCCTTACTCCTTCCCATTTCTTCTCTTTTCTTCACAGCAATGAATTGGAAGGTAATCTCAAGAGAATTCGTGTAACCAGATATGTCAATTGAGTTTTAATCTTTTTTCTTCAAATGCAAAATCAGAAAATTAGTGTAATTGTTATACTTTTATTATTATTTGCTGAAAGTTATGAATTAAATTTGTTGTTTCAAGTGTGTAAATGAATAAAAATTACATTTGTAACCCATTCAAATTTTCATGTCAAGTGCTTAAATGTGATTTGATGTCATAGGAATTTCTTTCCCTAAGGATCTATTATCACTGATTATCTCATACTAAAATCAGAATATTCCTCTGCCTATTAGATTGAACATTTAGGAGATATTAAGGTTTATGTTCTGTTTCACCCCAGATGTAGATGAATGCTCTGAGAACATGTGTGCCCAACTTTGTGTCAATTACCCTGGAGGTTACTCTTGTTATTGTGATGGGAAGAAAGGATTCAAACTTGCTCATGATCAGAAGAGTTGTGAGGTAAACATTTTACAATGCTAAACTCCTCATCTCTTTTTTAAAATGAGAGATCCAGGTATTTATTTTCACAAAGCTGAGGTAAGTCAGAAAAATACAGTTGTTCTACATTAATTGCTGTAGTTCTAAACAGGCTATGAGTCATGATCTATTTACCAATCATGGTCGTTTAAGTCATAAACATTGGGGATAATTAGTGGCTGGTTAAAAAAAAAAAAAAAGCCTGCAGAGTCACAGTTTAGAGAGTCCTCGTCCATAGCCGGTACATTTATAAAATGCAAAAGGTATGTTTACTTAAGAAAGCAAGAAAAGCTGAGGTTAATACTCTTCTTTGTGAAAAAAAAAAAAGATCTTCCATCAAAATTTTAATGAAAACATTTTCCAGTACCTACTTTTCTGTATCCCACTCTGGTAAGTTTGATTACACCTTAGGCATGTTAGTACTTGTAAGAGTGCTCATAAACTTTCAGGTGGAAACAGCTTTGTCAGAATAGGATTTAGTGAAGTTTAAGTATATGAAAATTCAGAGAGGTCAATTTTGTTAAGCTGTATCTCTCAAACTTACTTTTAATTACTCAGATTGAATGCATAATTGATCCAGGAATTGAATATTGGGGATAGGTTTTAGATTTTCCTTCATTGAAATAAACATGTCAACATCTTATGCTCTTTTTTTTGTTTTCTAAATTAGGATCACATATTAGTGATCCTTCTAATTCTTTCATCTTTTTTTTTCTTTTAACAAGTGAAGTTGAAATTATATATGAGTGTGAGGCAAACTGTAAAAAAAAAAAATCCCTAAATAATGATTTAACTATGTGTATACACATACCTCTCTATATGGGTCACCAATACAAAGCTGTATATGTCCAGAAAAATGTAACTTTCCACATTATGCAACCCACTTGGTAGAGGAAGATAAGATAAGCTAGTTGGCATACATAGTAACTGTGGTGCTGCTTAATTGAAATTGCATGCTATATGAGCATCTATTTTGTAATTCAGTGTTTTATTTTTTCAGTATTTGTTACAGGTATAGGCCACCATCTGCCTTGGAATAAATTTATTAAAGTTCTAAGGAAGAATGAAATGTTATTTCTGGGCCTATATCTAATACAGTGCTATATATACAATTCCACTCAAAATATCCTTATATGTGCTCAAAAACTTATCCCTTAAAAGCTTTTCATTTTAATGTTTGTTTTCACTCTTAGAAAAAAAAATACTTGATATCTTATGTGGTGACTCTAAATTAATTTCTTGTAAATTCCTTGGATATTATGATATCTTAACTTATATTTATTTCCTCCATGTTTTCCAGTATTTCCTTTACTATCTGTATAGTATATTCTGGCTCCGAAAATTTTTGCTTAATAAATGAATGAGTGAATGAATAAGGTGCTATTTTTTGGTACATTAAGTCTTCCACCTTTTGCCAACTCCAAATGAAAATAAATACCTGATGGTTAATTAAAGAGATACATGTTGGTACTTGAAGAAAAAGATTGTGTTTAGTAATGAGATTTGCAAAAAAATATTAATTCTAAAGACAAAAATTCAAAGCCACACACAGTGAACATGACTTTAACATATAGGCATTCTTAGAGGTTATACCACTGGACTATAGAAGAAAGTGGAAGATATTGCTTTATTGTTATCAAGGACATTCTTAATTCATTTTAGTGTATCACAGAGGGTACATCAGGAACCAGAGAAAAAATATACAACTTGACACAAACACGAAGCAATAACCTATGCAGTTTGTTCGTTTTGTTTCTTTTTTCCCAGGCTGTTCCAGTGTGCCTTCCCTTGAACCTTAACAAAAATTATGAATTACTTTACTTGGCAGAACAGTTTGTAGGGGTCGTTTTATATTTAAAATTTCGTCTGCCAGAAATCACCAGGTGAGGAACTAATATCAATGATAATTTCTAGAGGTTAAGCAGGTAGGGACAGTAGAACATTAACTAAAAAGGCTTGAAATGTATGAAATTATGTTGTCAATCAAATCATTT
Organism: Avahi laniger; assembly: GCA_963575035.1. Taxonomy (NCBI): domain Eukaryota; kingdom Metazoa; phylum Chordata; class Mammalia; order Primates; family Indriidae; genus Avahi; species Avahi laniger. Next base: position 38,631 of record CAUYSK010104164.1, read on the forward strand.
AGGAATATGATCAGTCACATGGTTTAGAAACCCCTAAAGTTAATTTGTTCCTTCACACATGTCATTTCCATGCTAGACCCTATTCGGATAATTCTAGGCTGACCTTTTCCAATGAATTTTACCTTATTCCATCATTCTACATAAATATGTAGCGAATACATATTTACTAAGAATCTGGGAAAGTAGATTCAATATGCTTGTGAAATTCTCATTGTTATTTATATATATTATGAAAACTAAGTAATGAGAAAAATTCATAGTATTGCTTTTAGAATATCATATTCAAAATTATTGAGAAAAATTTATAAGATTGCCTAAGTGGTATTTTAAAGACATATATTACGTAATTTTAGTTTGACTATCTGAATACTTTGTTATCCTTGTAGTTAGATTGGCTTTAGGGAGGGAATAGTTGCTTATGTTTTCGAGTCATGATTCTACTTTAATTATTAAATTTTTTCAGAGCCATACATTGTTGGAAGTAGAAGAAAGAAATTGGAATTTTGTTGGAATAATGGAAAGGAAACATATTTCAGACTGATTATACAGTCCAAATTTTAAAATATTTTAATTAAATAAGCATGTATGTTTAGAATTTAATGTTAGATATGAGTGATTATTCATTAAATAATTCAACTAAATTCACAGAAGTCTTATTATTAAGAAACATTGAAAGTTATTCTAAGATTCACTTATGTAATTGTTCTCCTTCGACATGCCATTTCCCCTAATATCCAGTTTTTCTCTTTAACATCTCAGAGCATATAGTATTTTCTAGTGATGTAAATTGAGACCCCCCTTCCTTGCCATGAGAATAATGAAAATGAGAGAGAAAAAAAGCTAATTATGGTTTACCTTTAGACACTTTTAGGAGTACAGTCAGCCCTCCGCATCCTCAGGTTCCTCATCTGTGGGTTCGACCAACCTCGATTGACAGTATTAAAAAAATAAGTGTAACAATACAAAATAATAAAAATTTTAAAATACAGTATAACAACTATTTGTATAGTATTTACATTGTATTCGGTATTATAAGTAATCTAGAGATGACTTAAAGTATATGGGAAGATGTGAGTAGGTTATATGCAAATACTTTACTATGTCATTTTATATGAGGGACTTGAGCATCTGTGGATTTTGGTATCCATGGGGGTCCTGGAACCAATCCCCTGTGGATAGCTAGGGATGAGTGTATTCGTTTCTCACTGACATTAATTTGATCCCTAACATTGGATCCGAATTGGCCAAATAATTATTTTTTACAGAATTTCATTTGTTTATTTTTTATTTAGTTAGTTTAAACTTTTCATTGAAGTATAATATATATACAGAAATGTACACACATATTAAATATGAAGCTAGATAAATTTTTATAAGCTGCCACCTGTCACTAACACAAAAAACAACAAGTGCTTTTTTTTCTCTTCATCTCTGTTTCCCATGATCAAATACTTCCCCTACCCAAATGCTAACAAATTCACTTTTTTTCCTCTCTATGATACTTCTAAAAAAAAATGAATTGTTCCCCAATGTAATGAATCAGTATGCTGTTGATATATTCCAGAAACAAAATACGCAGAACATGACTCTTTGAAATACCATTTTAGCATGATTTTACAAAGAAAAGGAAATTATCTTCATAATGGGATCAACTTCTGGAAGATCATGAGCATACACAGATTTGGATTTTGGCAAGATAATACATGCTTCACATCAGCAAAATTCTCAGATAATTATGAAAGAGGATAGAAGTTGTTATTACAAGCAAAATGATTCTTTTTTTATATAATCTGAGGTCACTAAGTTCCTACCACACTGTTATTCATCCAACATACTTTACTCCACATTTTACCTCTTTTGAATATTTCCTTGGAATTTTAAAGATGAAGATGTTTATTCTGTCTCCTTTTCTTTGTTCCATTTGAGAGACAGCTGTGCCCATTGCAAATGGTGCCTCTGTTACTGTTATATATTGGGATGAGAGTGTGTGATTCCTTTTTGCCTTATTTAACAATTATCTGAAGTCCTGATTCTTTAACTTAAATTACCTTTTCTTAAACTTAACTCAGGTGACTAATAGTGAAACAAATATTTTTCCTTTTCCCTGTTTGTCGTTTTTAATCATTTTGATTTGCTAATCCTTTGGAAACTTTAATGTTGATTCTCATTAAAGTGTTCTAAGAACACTGAATCAACACATGTTATTTTAAATCCAAGCTCCCTAAGATTTTCCTCCCCTATAATAACTACATATATGTCTAGAGTCTTAATAACAACAGTCATTGTCATATACCCTCAAACACAGGGCTAGACTATATCTTTTAAGCTTTCCTTCTGTGTATTCTGCTGCAACGGTTGTTTATGCAATTAGAATTTTTAGAGAGCTTTTGAAATCAAGTTAATAGATACATTTTAAAGTTTCTGATTTTTACCTTCCTTACCACACATGAAGGCTTAATTATGTCTGCAATTGTCCAGATGCTATCTTGTAGATCTCTGTGAGTGATTCTTTCCTGACATATGTGAGATCATAGGGAAAATATGCTTTTTGACAGATAAACCAATCATGGAATTATAACATCTTTTACTAATAACTTATGGATACAACAACAAAAAAGATCTCACATCTTAATGTCAGGTTATATAGTATATAAAAGGCTCCAGGAGATATGCAGGATGCCTAATATTTGTACATGTGTATTAATTCCAGCATTTGAAAAATATCTTCAAAACATATGCCAAAAAGGATGAGAAATTACTGAAGCATCTGTTCCCTGGGAGAAAGAATCCAAGAATAAGCAAGAAAATATAACTTGATTTTAAACACACATGGAACCAGAGATAATACATGAACAGTCTAATTCTGTCCTTCTCTTTTATTAATTCCTGGGAACAAAATAACTAGTTGACTCTTTCAATATATTACTGTTTTCCAATGCAAGAAAAAAAGAGTAGCACATTGAGCTTTCCGTATTTCTCACGATTACGGATCTCTCTTTGTCCATTGTTTAGATTTTCAGCCGAATTTGATTTCCGGACACATGACTCGGAAGGTGTTTTACTGTACGCAGAATCTCTCGATCACTCAGCTTGGTTCCTGATTGCACTTCGTGACGGGAAGATTGAAATTCAGTTCAAGAATGAGTACACAGCCAAAATCACAACTGGAGGCAAAGTTATTAATAACGGTCTATGGAATATGGTACATTTTGCAGAGTTTATGAATATCTTTTCACTTCGTTATAGTTTGTTTTAAACACAATTTCTCTTTATAGTGGCACTAAACCAAAATGGATTTGGATTTATCTGATGTTATATGAAGTGTATTCTAAACGCTATGCATCCCTGAAACATAATACCCTCATTTAATGTATTTAGGATTTCTTGTAATTAAAATTGGTTTTAGTTATTTGCTTGAATTACTCTGTCTGAAACTTTTTGCTTTTATTAGTGGCTGTCATTTGGTGAACGATGGTGTCTCTCTTATAGGTCAGGGATTATTAGCAGGCATAACAATTTATGCAAAGGCACCACTGATCAAGGAAAACTACCCCAATTGCCACCAGTATTTTTAAAATTAAAGAGAAATACACAAAGTAACAAAATAAAAAAGTTAATTCAATTTTAAATATGAGCATATAGATAAGTAATCAATTTTGTACAAACAGTATACCTAGGGGATACCAGTCAGCATTCTTAGAAACTAGCATTTTTATATAATCCTACAAACGGCCTTTTTTTTTTTTTTTTTTTTGAGACAGAGTCTCACTCTTTCGCTCGGGCTAGAGTGAGTGCCGTGGCGTCAGCCTAGCTCACAGTAACCTCAAACTCCTGAGTTCAAGTGATCGTGCCCTGGGACTACAGGCATGCGCCACCATGCCCGGCTAATTTTTTCTATATATTTTTAGTTGTCCAATTAATTTCTTTCTAATTTTAGTAGAGACGTGGTCT